>DVQP01000469.1:0-22575 GCA_018231745.1 Danaus eresimus
TAACTTTGCATAAATATATACAGACTATGTAAAAAATAATGCAAGTGATAGTGGAGTAAGTTGTTAGGAACATTAAGATATTGTTAGCAATAACAAACACTCATTCACGCAACACTACATCTTTAATAGCCTCAATTTACGTATAAATTACGTATTTTTGAATTGAATTGAAGAATATTTCCTAAATTACAATGTTGAATTGCATTTCCTAAGTTTGTTCAGATCCGTCGAATGTGCTCTGGGGCGAAACTTTCACAGATGTCATAAATATTCACGGAGGACCGTCGAACTCTAATGCGCCATATGACAAAGCAAATGTTTGTGTTCCTACATGTATGGTGACAGTAGAAATTTTGTTATGAGGTGTGGTATTCTATTGCGTTATGTAATACAGTGTAACGAAGGCCTGGCAATAATAAAAAGAAAAGCGATAGTTGGCTGACGTTAACTAACAGGCAACATTCAGCACAACAGTCATATAGTAATTATATGTAAGATTGATGTAAAAAAAAACTATCAATACATAGCCGTCTCTCATTTGTATGTAACTATTAATAGTTATTTTATATGATAAAACGATAAAGCGTCATTATCTGAATTGTCGTTAACAGCACAGGAAACATAGTTCATTTTTATAGGTAAAAAAAATGAAAGCTCAAGAGGATAACGGAATAGTCCTTCTTAATAAAACAATCATATAAATTACTCTGTCAATGAAATCGGAGGTACATTCTATTTTTATATTTTATTTGATATAAAACCCTATAGTTGAGCCGTAACAGCACGTAGCCTTAAAATTAAATTCACTAGATATACAGCACATATTGAGTTTCTTTCCGTGTTAAATTGTGCTTTTTACGTATTCTGAATCAAAAGTATAAGTAAAACAAACTATAAAAGACTCAAAAAACCAATCTATACAACCGTACATTGTTTTTATTTAAATATACACATAATATGCATATGGTTCATTACTTCGAAACGCTCAAAGTATCCTAGGTTTTAAATCAATTTACACAACAGTCAACAAAATGTTCAACTACCTGTTCATAGGTCTATTGGTGAAATTTATATATTCATGTTTACTTTATAGTTTACATATCGTAATAATTAATATAATTATTTTCAAAGCCTTAAATTTTTTTATTTAGTATTTAATAGAAGAAATTTGTGTTTTGTTAGTAATTCTATTATTGTAACACTTAAAATTTTCTTCGTTAATTCACAATAATAAAATGTTTCTTAAGTTCAATCATTACATCATTTCTTTGGTTTTATTTTTTGCTTTTTATGCAACGAAGTAGCAATATCACCCGCGCAGTATCATATGAGACTTCAAAGTTCAATTACTGATATCAACTCTGTCTTAAGGTTCTATTTTATTCCATATTATATCTTATCCAATTAATGTGCAGGGCCCAAAAATAAAGGTGATGATTTTATTTTCGACTATCTACAAATTTTCATTTTGTCGATCGACCATTTTTATCTTTATGAAACTTCCTGACCCATTTAATAACCGCAACACAATGCTGATTGCTGACATAAGACAGATCCACCCTCTAAAAGAAAATATTGGCTGACACCTATGAAACGAATTATTTTATAAATTCATTGTTGTAGGGAATAAACTATTTATATTTTCTTTATATTTTTTGTAGGACTTATCATTTACGATTTTTGGCTTACTTGAAGAACTGATGTTTTTAGCTTTCAGCTTTCTTAAAATATTCAAATATAATAAGTAAGGTCATACATGTATTTTTAAACATTATTTTACTTTCAATCTTTTGAGGAACATTCATACTTTTTTATTATAGGACATTCAATGTTTACTCATAGTGCATAAAGTCATAAAATTCTAGATACAAAAACAAACAAATTAATCCGATATAGTTAGTCAATCTAAAACGACGGTGTTTTAATAATATCTGGGTTTACACTATTCACCAAAAGAAAAATTTAATAAATGTTTTTTAATTGACCAAAAAGGGATATCATTTAAAAAACTAACTTAGTATTTTTAAAATAAAAACAATCGAGGTTGTAACATGTAAGTTTTAAATATAGACAATTTTATTTTAGAAAGACCTTTGTTTATTAATTTTTTACTAAAAATAATAAACACTAATTTTTTTAATATAATAATCCTCATAACTTTTAAATGACCTCTAATATTTTCATAGACGGTAAACACTTTTAAAAAAGATTTATATATTTATATTCTACATTACATTCGTTATCTGTAACGAATAGCAAATTTTGTTCTTTCTTTTCGTATTTCATCAGCTGCGATAGAGTTACTCCCTTTTCATAGCTGTATTCTATTATAAAATGGCTGATAATAAATTATACGAAATATTAGGTGTTTCAAGAAGTGCAAGTGATTCAGAAATCAAAAGAGTAAGTTCTAAACAATAATAATTCATGTACCATTATAATAACTAACATATCCTTTGTCAAGCACGCTATGCTCGTTTTTCAAACCATGATTTAATTATTGTAACCTCTTATTTCAACATATTCCCTTTCGTTGAATTGCAGAATTACCACAAACTTGCTAAAGAATTTCATCCCGACAAGAACCCGGCAGCTGGAGATAGATTTAAGGAAATAAGCTACGCTTACGAAGTTTTGTCAGACCCCAAAAAACGTCAAACTTACGATAAATATGGTTTAAAAGGATTACAAGAGGGT
The DNA here is from genome assembly GCA_018231745.1 of Danaus eresimus. Classification (NCBI taxonomy): domain Eukaryota; kingdom Metazoa; phylum Arthropoda; class Insecta; order Lepidoptera; family Nymphalidae; genus Danaus; species Danaus eresimus. The sequence continues at coordinate 2,698 of DVQP01000469.1, forward strand.
GGCCAAGGTGGTGGTTTTCCCGGCGAAGATTTATTTGGACATATTTTTGGGGACATTTTTGGTATGGGGGGAAGTGGGCGAGGCAGGGGTCGCGCGCGAGGAGAGGATACTATCCATCCCCTGAAAGTGACTCTAGAAGACATGTATGTTGGTAAAACAACCAAATTGCAACTTAGTAAAAATGTTATATGTGGTCCATGCAAAGGTGAAGGTGGGAAACCTGGATCAGTGATACCATGTAAAGAGTGTCATGGTCAGGGTATTAAAGTGTGGTATCAGCAAATAGGTGCTAACATGACCCGTCAATGCCAAACCCGTTGTCCCGCTTGCCAAGGACAAGGAGAAACTATTAATGAAAAGGACAAATGTCCTAAATGTAAGGGCAAGAAAGTCTTAAATGAGACTAAAATTTTAGAAGTGCATGTTGAAAAGGGAATGCGTGACAACCAAAAAATTTTCTTCAGGGGTGAAGGAGACCAAATGCCTGACACTCAGCCAGGTGATGTGATTATTGTACTGCAACAAAAACCTCATGATGTTTTTAAGAGGACCGGAGATGATCTCCTGATGGTTCGGGAAATAACTCTCACAGAGGCACTCTGTGGCTTTGAGTTTGTTGTTAAACATTTAGATGGAAGAGATTTACTGGTAAGACATTTACCAGGAGAAGTAATCAAACCTGGAGATTTAAAAGGAATTCAAGGCGAAGGGATGCCGCAACACAAAAATCCATTTGAGAAGGGCAATCTATACATTAAGTTTGATGTGACCTTCCCAGAAAATCATTTTGCTAATGAGGAGCAATTAAAGAAAATTGAAAGTATTCTACCTCCTAGACCAGCATTTGTGATGCCAACTGGAGATGATGTTGAAGAAGTAAATATGATGGAGTATACAGCCAGTGAGAAGAGTAGGTCAAGGGAAGAGGCTTATGCTAGTGACGACGAGGAGCATGTGCATGCAGGACCAGGAGTTCAATGTGCCCACCAGTAGATCAATAAACTTTAAATCTTAATTTATGGGTTTATACTCAAACCTCACATTCTATTACAATACTATTTAGTTAATACTAAAATGTGACAGAATATCTGCAAAGGTTTAGATATAGTGTATTTCATGAATATTCAACATGCAAATTTATAGTCTGGAATAAAAATTCATGTAACATTTTACATCATTGCAATAAACCGCCTTAATTATTTATATTTTATGTACATGTACTTTAAAATCATATCATCATTGTTACATTGAGGATATGGTTAAAATATTAGTAAAGGGATTTTATTCATTCCATTGGCACAGGTGTGTGTGTGCAAATGCATAGATTAATAACTATAATTTTAATAAAAATTGTTTTATTTGCTTCAAGATCTCTGAAAATTTTTTAGTAGGACCTACCTAGAACCTGGCTTATTGATTAAAAAATGCTCGTATTTTACATACATATGATGTAATTTCATATTCTAAGGCCATGTAAATATCAGCCCTAGAACCTAAATTTTCCTTTGCAATCTAATTCATTAACGATATTATGAAAGCAATATTTTATTTAAATAAGTAATGTATAGAGAAATATATAAAGATTTACATATAAAGTCCAATTTTAGAATTATTTATTGCATCTGATAATTTTGACAATTAAGATAGACCTTTAATATTATTGTATATATTAAGAACTTAAATAGTATAAAGGAGGTTAGAATTCATACAAAATGATTTCTACGTAATAGAAATATGAATGGCTAACAATAGCAAATACTATTTTGACGTTTGCCATTGTAGATAAATTAGTAACTACGTATGTGCGGAAATGGATTAATAATTCTAATATATTTTAATTGCATAGTGTTGCCAACTTACAAACTTCTGGCGTTATTTCTATTAAGGCAATATTTTGGTAAATTATTGTATATCTAAAAACAATACTTATAAAAATGAAATCTATTTCATCTTGTTGTTTACGTTTGATAAAACTAAGTTCTAAATTAAATAACAAGCCTCTAAAGGAAACAATTACAATATATGTAATAGTCATAAAAAAAGTATAAAACGTGGTAACGATTTAAAATTTGATCTCATTTTAGGTTGTTTTTACATAAATTTTATTAGGATTTGTCAAAACAATAAATAAACGAATAGAAATACTCTCTTAACTAACAATAGTTGGAGTTACAATGATAGCTTTTCTTTTTTTTGTCATTATTAATTATAATTTAAAAAAAATTAAAACGAGCAGTTTTTGTTGTTATACAATATTTATTTTATGGGCATATATATGAAATATCGTCAAATATTATACTACTAGTAGAATAAAATAATTTAATCATTTCTTCACAGGCGTGTCTATTGATTCACAGTATTTTTGGAAATCCTTTCTACTTCTGCATAGGACATTTAAATTGATTTCAGTCATTCCTAAACTCCGAAGCTTGGATAGCCTTTTTTTCACAGTACTTTGTGAAGCAGCAAGTATCCTAGATTTAATTGCAATATCTTCTACAGAAAATCCTTCTTTAATTAAAAAGTCTAGGAATTTTTTTAACTGTAACAAAATAGTGAACAGTTATTTAATTAAGTTATTGTTTCATTACACATTCTTCTTTACTATTGATTTCTTATTAATTTTACCTTTGTAACTCGGATAGTTTTTAGTGCAGGGGCTTTCACATACATATCTTCAATTAATTCAGAGGAAACATTTAGACGCTCTGCAAGATACATTTTTGTAGACATATTCTCCCCTAAAATATTTTTTGTTTCTTGAAAAATTTCAACATACCTGAAATTTTTTATTTTATAAAATATTAAACAATGTTAGTAACTTTAATTGACATTTTTTAAAATTACATACCTATTTAATATATTTTCTGAACACCTCACCATCCATGGGTATAAATTTGTGATACCAAAATTTTTAACTCTGACAAGTCGCTCTTCTATAGTTTTATGATGATATTTAAGCACCCACAAATCTCTTAGTATACGGTCACCTTTTACATTCATATCTAGAAATGAAAAATAATAATATAAAATAAAGCATGGGTTTATAAAGATAAATTCACCATGGTTGGGAAAGACCTACCTCTTACCTAATAAAATTTTTAATGAATTTTCTAACCAATCAAAGGATAAACTATATATGAAAACTCTTCTGACAATTTGTTCACTTAAAATAGGTGATGGTACCTGAAATAATATTCTATTAACAATTCATATCAAAATTTAGACAAAGAATAGTAAGTGCCTACCTTCATGTGAGAGGAAAGATAATATAGTCTATTTTCGCAGTAGCCACATTGTACATCATTCTGTGTGGTCTTAACTATATGAATTAAAGTTTTCACTGGCAACTTAAAAAATGGTAAAGCATCTGCATCAGATTTGAAATTAAGATTAGAAATCAATTTTGCCTTTGAAATATCTGGAATGAAAAACATCCAAATTTTACATACATGCATTTGTGTTTTTTACTTCAGTGTCGTTTTTATTAATAATACCCTTATATTTATGGTTGTTTACTTCATATGAGCTGAATTGTCGATGATAACCAATAATTTTATTTATTGCCAATTTTGGTTTTAAAGGCACGATATATTTAAAATAAATTATTGTCCGATCAAATATATTAAAACACAGTTTTGTGCCCATTGTTTTAATGATAATAATATCTGAACACAACGAAAATTAACATAAATATTCACTCAATACACTACTTCGAAAAATTAAAGTAGCTTTAATAATTTAAACTCATATTTTTTGCAACTATTGATATGTATTTACAATTAAGTATATTAACATTTTGACACTGTCAATTGTAAATAGGGCTACCAGTAGAAGTAAAAGGCAGATATGTAAGCGTTATCCTAATAAATTAAAATATTAAATTTTCAACACTTTTATTGTTGCATGTTTTGCCATACAATTTACAAAAAAATCAGGTTTATAATAAAATAGAACACGCTTCAGCAATTTTTATTTTGATACTTTTTATACGGCAATTGGTATAAGGCAAGTTTGCCCTGTACGTATATCCATGTGTTTCATTTATTTATCACTCTTTTATTTGATTTATAAAAAAATACTTCCAGTTCCAGTTATTAATTTATTATTTTATAAAAGTGTTTTCTAATTATTTATTTTTTATTCAAGATATGTGTTATCAAGAAACATTAAAACAAATTAATTGTTAACGGTATCTCTATAAATTTTTAAATTGTACTCTTGTACTCTACCGAGAATATAAATGAAAAACCATTATGTCAAAAACTCCCTTAAGATTGCAAAATTTTCCACATGCATTGTATAGACTTAGTTTTGTCCCATACAGACATTGGAAATTCTAATAATTTCAGGGCTTTATTATGATTATGTATATTATTAACTTAAAAACTTAGTTCTATTAAACATTATTATAACGGATAATCGAAAAGCTGGTACCTCATAGTTTCGGTAAAAATATATGTTATATAAATGGAACTAATATTTTCGGATTACTACGCGTTATTTTTTTATTTTTAAAAACTACATACTTCCGACGTTTCGGTTACTTTGCACCAATCATGATCACGGACAGTCGAGATATAAATGTTCGTCATTTGGTCCTTTTATTTATCATCTATCACAACCGATTTTTTATTTTCAGGCGTACTGCTATGGATGCCTGAAGAATGCACCCACTGTGTCATGCGGGCCTGCGCGGCGGTGTGGTCACGGACATAATATATTATGCACCTAGTTTTGGAACTGCTTTCTTTTCTCTTTAGTACATATAGGAGGTTTCTTAACAAAGCTTACTATCTTTCCAATATCTTAGTGATTCAGTGGCAATAAGTTATTAACAAATTACATATGAGAGACCTTAACGATTATAATTTGTATATATAGTCAACTGATATTTAATGTCCACTCGCACTCATTGATTAAAAAAAATAAAATCCTTATCAAGGGATTGTATATTTTGCATTTATACACATAATCGAAACATCACTAATAGGAATGCTCATTTGTAAAGAAAAGTAAGAGAAATATAATAAATTAATTTATTATATTAAAATGAACATAAAGCTTAATCCCTATATCGATGTGATCTTGCTCTAGGTGACCGATGTTGATGGTGTCTTCTTTCTCTATTTTTGGAATGACCATCATCTTTTCTTTTACTTCTTGGAGTTGGACTTTCTCTTTCAGGCGATTCGGACCACCTCCATGAACGTGACGACGTGTGTTGTTGCCTTCAAACGTGATACACAATTTAAAATACATATCATGTCTATTACCAAAACTTAAGCGGTTAAAAATAAATATTACCTTTTTGAATAACGTCTTTCATAGTCTGTATGTAAATCTATAGGATTTTTAAAAACGTGAAGAAAATTACATGCCCTGCCTTTCGGACATCGCCCTGTTACTTGTAAACCTATAATAGAAATAAAATTAAAATTAAACTTTATTGAAAATTCAAGTCCATGTCGGTCACCAAATTAGTCTATATGTAAAATTGGAAACTTTATAAATTTTAAATCAATATTACCACCAAGAAAGAGCCTAGCAATCAGCTTTTCACAGATGATCAGCTCTAGAGGGGAACCAACATTAAATTGCGAACACAAATATTTTTTTTAATATCAACAAACTGTTTCCTTCGTGAAAATGACAACTACAACAAAAAGCTTTTTATGTATATTGATTTTTACTATTATCGAAATAATTATATGATATATTTTTAAGATTTTACATCATAAAGGCAATCACATGTTAATAAGAAAAATAATTATTAATTTATTACATTACCCGCGCTTTATAAATACTGCCTGCATTAATCACTTGGCCCATAATATTTAACTTTATAATTTAATTCTTAACTGTACTATAATTGAAATAATGTGTATTACAAACCACATATCGCACTGCTCCATGATAACAGTCTACAAAATTGCAATGAGAGTTGTTTTCCTCCATACCATCTAGTATGAAGGGCTCTGTAAGCTGAAACTGCACTACGAATGTCAGAGTACTCTATATATGTGTTACCTCGGAGATGCTTTTCAAAGTTTTTGCAAACCTATTAAACATTGAAAGTTTGTTAATGTTATTGTGTATAAAATATCCCTTAAATTATCTGAATGAACATGTGTATAAAATATATGAAAGAAATTAACCACTACAAGAAGTGTTACATATTACTTTGTTTTAATGTGTATTAAGGGTTATTGACTTTATCTATCAATATATAAAATCAAATTAGTAAATTTAATATTCGTGAAAACTTACTTTAATCTCAACAACCTGGCCAAATTTTTGAAATTCTGGCAATATGTCAAAAAAAAATTCTTTGAAATCCTTGTAAGTATCACTATCTTCATATTCTAACATGATATCCGTGTCATATTCATTAAAATTGGAATTCTCCAACCCAAAATGTCCAAAAAGATTTGGAGCTAGGAGTGTCTGTATGAAATGTATAAATTTTAATATATCATATGATAAAAGATAACACAATAAAAAATAATAACTGTCCAAATATTAGATTAAAATTAATTATGGTTAGAGTTAGATTTACCTTGCTGATACCTGGATACTTATGGTTTCTAGAACATTCATCTCCAAACCGGCAACATGCAGTTTTTGCATAAAATGGACATGAGTCACAATTTGGCCGACTTTCATACAATGTAAGCAGCTCCTGTGGAGGATCCTTACAATCACCATTTAGGAATTCTTCTAAGTTCTTCATGAACTCTTCCTGTCTCTTAACATTTTCTTCTTCTAATTCTTTTAGACGTTGAGCCTGCTTCTCTTTTCTCTCTTTTTCCATCTCCCATTCCTATTTATTATATTTATTATTACTATTAATAAATTGAGTAAAATTCACATACTTATTTAATGTATGTACTTTCACTTAATTGAAGAGGTAAATCTTTAGGAAAATATTTGTCTTTTCAACATACCTGATGTAGTTTAGCTTGTAGTTCTAGTTGCTTCTTAAGCAACATTTCTTTTTTGACTTGAAGTTCCTGCCACTGTTTTAAAGCTACTGCTTCAGCTGCCAACCACTTTTCATTTTCTAACTTGTTAGAAATTTCAACTTGTTCAACAATATAAGTTTCTAATTCGTCCTGTGCTTTTATCCAATCTTGATTATTATTTCCATTAGGTAAGCAATCTAAATAATGTAGTTTCATACATGTTATGAGTTGATTTTTGAAATATAAAATCCATATATCATCAAAACGTACCTCTTTCTTTAGCCAACTGTTTGCGTATCCTTCTTCTTCTTTCCCGTTTCACAATTTTTCTCCATTCTTTATGCCTAAAGAAAAATATTTTTAACAAATTCCATATGTAAACACAGTAACGTAGAAGCAGTGAATTTAAATAAAATATCATTTACTTTCCCATATATATTGCACTTGATACTCATTTCACAAAAATATTTTAATGCCAGTAAGTTACTTGCGAAAGTTATAGCAAACTATAAAATAAATGTAAGTTGGTTTATAATTTATATTTAATCTAAACCAAACTCACATCAGTTGTCTGTTTATTAAAATGTCAAAGTCAATGGTTGCAAACGGTGACTATAGATAGGTAGGTATATAAATTGACATGTATACAGTTGAACATTTAGAAAAGTAATTTAAGCATAAAGCTTAAATATAAACTATAGAATCTTGCTTGGCTCTTGGGTTCAATTATGATCATTATGGATCTACACTTGTGAATTTGCATTTTGTCATGTTTTATATTAATACGGAAAAAATACTAAGTTATTTTATGCTTTTCCGCATAATAGTTGTAGCTAGAGGTAATCCTGTATACCTATAATAATACAAAAAACTTCAGGGAAAAAAAATAGCGAGTATGTTTATAAAAGATTTTATTATAAGTAATATGTGTAAATTCTGCAACCATTTCCTTTAAATGAAACTAATATTTTCGGATTACTGTGTGTTATTTTATTATTTAAAAAACTACACACTCCCGATGTTTCAACAATCGTGGCCACCGTTCTTAGACATCATTACTTTATTTTCTTATTTTAAAATAAACACGCCGTAGCATTTTTTACTATTTTTTTCCATAAGCAGAGTTAGCTTATTATAATATTGATATTTTTTTCTGTTTATTTTCCGTTCCTGTATTTCTTCTTGTAGAATAAAAGAAAACATTAAAAAAAATATATATATTGTAATTCGATATCTTAAACATTCCTCACATTACTGCTTTGTGATCAAATGACGTATTCCTTAATAAAGAAAAATAAACTTTGCCAAAAGTTAATTCTAATATTTATAAATTTTTTCATTGTATTTGATTTATTCAAACAAATTATATTTATTCGAGAAAAAAAATTGCCAGGCCACACAGGACATAAGTATAAGGAGTACATAATGACATTATCAACAATATCATATAACGCTTGCTTTTTTAATCATAATTTAGATAATAACGAGGGTACTCTTTTTAACATAATTTACAATCGATTATGGTGTGTCATTAATTTGGCTGAGCATTTTATTTTATTAAGCTTTAAATATATATAAGGGAATGGAGAGAAGTAAAGAAAAATTGAGAAATAATATAACTAGTAACAATGAGAGCGAAGTCCAGGAAGCTTTAAATGCAGGCTTAGATCCAAATCTGGAAGGCGGGTGGCCCATTAGATTAGCTGCTCGTTATGGACTTTATTCTATGGTTAAATTGTTTATTCTTTATGGAGCGAATCCACATATTTTAAGTGAAGCAGGTAGGCAAACAAAATACATTTTTAAGATGACCAAAAAATGGATTGATACAATTGTTAATTTATCAAATATTACAATTATTTTTATTAAGATACATAGTAGAAGCAGTATTTGAAGTAATATTAAGTTAATTACGGTTCTAGGAGCATCGACATTACAACTAGCCGTTTTTTCCGGTTTACACTGGGACACTGATAATTGGACATTTTTATTATCTTGCTGTGACTCGTCTCAATTAGCTGACGGTGCAGCCGTAGCTATAATTTTCAACAATGTGCAGGGTTTTCTCAAAATTCTTGACACGGGAAGATGTAACACAAACATACCTACATCCCTAACAGGTTTTTCTTTTAATTTTTATTCTTTATGCCATAAATGTTTAATAAGTCGAGTAATCTTTTTTTTAAATATTCGTCTTAGGAAAAACTGTTGAAGATTTAGCTAAGGGCTACAAACTTCATTATCTTTTAAATTCGCCAGTAAATAATAATCTCCTCCAAGCTTCAGCAAGTCCCATCTCTCGAAGACCTAGGACTGTGAGTTTAATTTTAATATACCATCTTCTTATATAATAAAAGTTAAAGTTGGTATAAGTGGTTGACTTGTTTTGAATATAGATAGTGTAAAGTTGGTTTAAATTGTATATCGTAAAGTTAGGATGACACAGGACAACTTTTTCATTTTTGTTAAGAGCAGTGGCAAGAAAAGAAATTGTAAATACATTCGCCATAAGTCAACTCTATTGACTAAATAATTTTCAAGAAACGCGATGATATTAGATTGTTCGTTTGTGAATGCATCATGTTGAATGCTTAATGTTTATCTCAGAATTTGCCTAATTTAATACTACACTTTAATTTCATTAGATAAAAAACTATTTTACTTTTTTTTGCAGGACGTAAGGAATGCTAACCACAGTCATAGAAATTTGTCTCCGTCAGTTGCCCGTTTCTTTGACTTAACGTCACGTCAGCCATCATTAACTCCTCCCCACAGTCCGAGAAGAGTACTATCATCAACGAACACAGCCCGATTATTAAACTGATAGATAATTAATATGACTCATAATCTGACGCGTCTCAAATGCTTAAGACAACAAGTTCATAATGTGTATAAATATTTAACTATTAATCTTGACATGTTTTGGAAATGGCATTGCTTTTAATTCTTATTTGACATGTGTATTTTAAAAAATAAATTATTGACAAGTATTTCTTAAAAAAAATGTACTTATAATCAGACTTTTTTAGACTATGAAATGGAATCCATAGATATGTAATGAAAATACTGTCTCAGTTGTAATAGAACCTTAATGGTAATAGCTTTCTTTAAAATATGTTCCTTTACATTAATTCTTTCTTTTTTAATCTATAATTGCTATAAACAAAGAAGCGTTAGTCGTGAATAAAGGTATTTTTTATTTAAAATGAAACAATATCACAAAAAATATTTTTATTAAATTAAACTTCATATGAATGGTGCTAGTGCTTTCTAAAAGCTTTAAAATTAAATAAGATTGTAGCAACTACTAAAATTATATGAATAGTTAGTCATTGTATTTTCTTGTTTGGATTCCTTAATAGTGTTGTATTTGTTTGGAATAACAAGAAATGTAATAGTTTAAATAAATTGTAAATCTTATTATTATTTATTTATTTGTTTCCTGCGTGGGCGTGCACAGACTCACAACTTGGGTCTCAGAAATTTTTTCAATATTTTTCTGCAAAAATGTATATCATTTGACAAGTTACATTATATTAATTTTTTTAGAGACTAACAGACAATTTAGCATGTTTATGTTTACTTACATTATCATAATTGTTTTCGGAGCACATTCCTTTAATTATTAATGGGTATCCGAACACAGCAGGCATTTTAGTTTTTAAGCAATTGATGAACCGCGATAAGACTAATTTCTTAAAAATATTTTAATAAACGTTAAAATTATCACAGAATAATTCTTTAGATAATACAAAACAGTTTTATATTTTAACTTAATTTTACCTCAACGTTTTTAGGCATTGGAATGATATTTGGATAGTTTGTAGTTAAACAGATGTCAGGATACGTCAAAGGTTCTCCGCGCCAAAACCTAACTAAATAATAATTCGGTTCCTTTTCAGGTAGACGATAACCATGCTAGGAATAAAGTTCAAACATAAAATAAGAAAATTAACTTTCTGCGAAAACAACCTACATTGTAATAAAACTAATATATTTTCGGATTTACTACGCGATTTTTTATCACTTTAAAACTACATGATCCCGACGTTCCGGTTATTTTACAGCAACCGTGATCACGGGCAGACGAGATGTGAGTCAGTAAGTATAAATAGCGTAGTAAATCCGAAAATATATTAGTATTATTTAAATGACTCGCGAAAATCTTAGATCTTATAACCTACATTGTATTAATGGTTATGGATAATGCTAAATCTAAATTAAAAAATGGTCATAATAAAGTGTATTGATAGTTTTTATAGGTACATATGCCTCGAATTTCAGTGTTTTATTTTGAGCAAGACTTACAATATTCTTCCAATGGCGACGTAAATCCTTGTAGCACTTGAAGTCACCCTGTGGCAAGTTTTCTTGATATCCCTCAATAATAGCCTTGTTCAAACTAAACAGTTTAATTAAATACCATAGCACAGATTTCAACCAAAAATTATGTTTTATCCGACAATACCTAGTTTTAAAAGACGATTTATTGTAGCAATAAATACCTTGGCAATACTCTGACACATTCTCCTGGGTTAAGCCTGTCTCTTGTCCTAATAAAATGAACTTTTACCGGTTTCAGTTTTAATGTAATATTATCATCTAGGAAAAATCAAAAAATATTACTAATAAATAACTACAACATAAAGAAAAACTACACTTTCAAATAACTGGCTATCATTTGTAATGCAGTACATTTTATATTAAAAACGCATACGAGTTGCATGCGACATTATATATATTTTTTCACAATTTTTAACTATTGGTTACTCATTTTTAAAAAATACGTATTTTTTCTTCGTTATTGGTTCACTCAAAATGTATGTCAAACAATTCTTGAAGAAACTTAATCTCGATTTAAGATATGGGCAATAAAATTAAGTTTTAATATCAAGAGCGTCTTCCAATTCTGTTTAAAATAGATTAAGATGACAAAATATATATTATTACATTAGGAGCGTATTAGTTGTGATTCGTTTTTGAATCTGTGAGATTTTATTTACCGTCAATTGAAGACAAGCATTTAATGCCATCCTGAGGACCGGAAGCTGTTAAAAAATCTCTGTTATTTATAAAATAATTGTATCCTAATACATTCCAGTTAGGTGCAAGCTTGGCAGACATTGTATAGCAGAAACACATTGAATATATTTCTGCTGTGACTTTTCTAATAGGTCCATTCTACAATTTTATGTAAAGTTTAATGATAATAAGTACTTACTACTTATTATCTAAGACACTTAAAATTTATTAAAACGTACTGGAGTTAAAGAAAATTTAAATAGTAAAGAAGTGAGTTCATCGTAATCGGGGCCTTCTTTTTTAAATATTATGTGAAACTCTTTAATATCACTTTTATCCGGGCAAGATAATACAGACGAATGAGAGAAAATTATCATTCTGAAAAATATATCTATCTTTTAATAGAATATTAACTTATCTTTAATAGAATATAGGTACAATATCAAAACTTACGCTAAAATAACCAATGAGATTATGCAATTACAAAGCATCAGCTACATTTAACTTACCTGCATTTAAGTACTTTCCAGTGAAAATTTGAAGGAGCAGAACGATCATGCTTATCCTTGACATTTGCGATAACTTTCAGATAACCTAATTCGTCCAAATTAGGCATACTTACATTGTATTCATAATAATTCATCATTTTATTTCTACACTATACGCTTTAGGCAATAGGTTTAGTGTTTTTCTATTCCCGCCATAAAAAAATCATTCAATACAAATGTAATAAATCATATACAGCCAATGTTGTACTTTCAGCCAATGTTGTACAATATCTTTGTACTTTCAGTCCGATTAAAAATAATAAAAAAAGGCAATGACCAGTAAATTGTCAAAACCATTCAGAAAAATTGTTTTCATCCTTCTTGTTTTTTTTTTATGTTAAAAGCGGACAGCCGAGGATATGGTCTACCTGATGAAGGTAGTACTGTCGTCCATGGACATCATAACATAGTTTACTGGCTTACACTAAGACCTGTAAATTGTGGCTCCTTTTTTCACACCACAGCAGCACACTGACACTTAAAATAATAATTTAATTTAAAAATACTACGTATCAAAATGGTTGTAGCATACATACCGCGGTATGTTTCATTTGAAAAATAAACGTGAAAATCCTATCATCAGCTCATACTAACCGTGCTGTGGTTGATGATAATGTGCAAAATAATTTTTTAAATTATTCTTATATGTCACTTTCAAAAGTTCCTTCCGTCTTCGTGTGATTCGTGTATAGAAATTTTGATTTCACGATTACTTCTCAAAACAAATTTAGGGTAAAGCATATAAATAACAACATAGTTTTAAAAAGTTTATTAATACTTAATTCTTCAAATGTCATATATAACAAATTATGTTTATGATAAGTACTAAGTTAAAAACGTCACAATGTAAACAAACCTTCACAATAATTATTCAAAATATCACTTCAAGAACCTTGGCACATAAATAAAGCTAAGTTCATTATTAAACATTAATTATGAGGATCTAATTGATCGCGAGCCTTTCGTAGCACTCCTTGAGTCTTGTGAATCTCTCGGCAAATGGCTCGCTGTACGTTTCTCTTTCTCATGTTTGCGGCATTGAGCTGAGTTAGTGTTTCGGCGAGAGTAGCTTTGGTTCTTGCTAGCTTCTGCTTTAATGTCACGTTTTCTTCGTAAAGTGAGCCTAAAATAAACAAAATAATGATAAACTAGCACATAGAAGTAAATAAACATTAAAATATATTACAAAACTTACGCGGCGATAAGTTGACTACGTCGTTCTGTTCTAAGCTGGAAAGCCTGTCGCTATCAATTCCTTGATCTGGAGATGTAGGACGTTCTTCTTCATATGGCACTCCAACTTGAAGTTCATTAATTTTATTATCAGCCTCGAAGGCCAATTTGCGAGTGACTTCCATTTCTAATTGTGCATTAGCTTCCAGCGCTGCGTTTAATTTATCTCTAGTTTCTTCTAATTCTCTTTCAATTCGCAACCTGTCATGTTGTAAGCGAGCTCGTTCCAGGGCCGCTTGCGACGCTTGAACAGTCGCTTCATCAGCTGCTCTTCGAAGTGACCGTTCCGTTTCCATAAACGTAGACTCCAACTCAATTTTTTCCGTACGTAACCTTTCTATCAATTGAACATTGTAATTCAGTTGTTGCTCATTTTCCTTTATTCTAACTTCAAGAGATGCGATAGTATTTTTCATTAATTCCATATTTTTGGTAGCGTCATTTGCGTTATCTCTTTCAGCGATGATAGTAGCTTTCAGTTCTTCTTTCTCGTCTAAGTTACTTTTTATTTGCTTCAGTGCTATCTCAAGTTTTTCGGTCAAATCTATCTTCTCCTCTTCTAGCACTTGATTGCGTCTTGAAACTGATTCCATCTGTTCTTGTAAAGTTGGATCATAAGATTTATTCTCATCTGAACGCGAACCTTGAGACAAGCGCGATCGTCGCGCGCGACATCTGGCGACTTCCGATACAGATTCTCTGACAGCGACTCCTGTATCGCAAAGACCGACGCGAGCTAGTGACACGTTTCTATCTGGCTCTGACCAGCATTCGGATTCCGATATAGCATCTGCTTGAGGAATATTTCTTAATGCTTTCTTGAGAGAATAACGATTATCATCGCTGCACATCAAATGATGTCCAAACATCATGGTTAGGTCTTCTATTCTCATGGACTGCGATATATCCAGATTACTTTCGTCCATTGTTAGTTCGTTTGGTGCTATGGACTCGTCCAACTGCAACCCAACTGGCAGTGCTAGACTTTGTTCTAAAATACTTTCAGCTAACTTTTTCTTTTCTTCTCCTAAAACACATCTGGAACAAAAAAATCTCAATGTAGTGAACGCTAATATTTACAAACAGATTTTTGAAGTTACAACAATAAATGTTGTCAAGAGTAAATTAACTTACTTATGCGACAATAACTTATCCAGGAAATACGTTAAGCCCTGTAGCCTCTTCGTGAGCAGTTGCTGTAGATTTCTGAAGTGATTATATAATATGAGTAAACAAAGTATTTTTTAATTCAAATAACATACAATTAAGTCAACAATATACCCCGAATCGTCGCTGCTTTGCATGTTATCAACGTTATTCTGTAGCTGCCGTACTTTGCTTTCCAAGTCCTTGATATGTTCATCCTTACACTTCAAAATTTCTTCGTATTTTTCAAGTTGGGAGTCACTAACGTGGGCGTATGATAACTCTTTGTCCTATATTATGCAAGGAAGATTTAAAAAACATAGGAAAATAGAAGTCTCTTATATGCAACAATATGAAAAACAATTTCAAAAAGTAAAATTTTAATGGATCTCACCAGTTTCAATCTCTTTATTTCTCTGTCCTGCTGTTGTAATTTTTTCGCAAATCCTTTTATAATTTTTACAGCTTTACTCTTTTCTTTTTTCAGTTTTGTTATTTGGTCCTGTGAGAAGTTAGAAAATATTAAAATATCAAAGCAAATGTAATTTCATGAAAAGAAATTAAAACTTACCATTTCTTCGTTATTGACTGTTACCGCCAAGTAATCTCTGACAAGATAGAAAAAAATCGTTAATATTTTATGAAATCCTTAAAAAAATAATTAAAGTGCCAAAGTATTTACTAACCCAGCTGATTCCGACTGGTAAATCTCATCTACTACGTTTGCTTGATTTTCTGTCTCCTTTAAAAATTAAAAAAAGTCAAATCTTTATACTATTTTGATACAAAAAAAAAATAACGGGTCTATATAGTATCGTGCCCAGACAGAATCCTGAATCTGTAGTGTGATTATTTAGGAAGACTTTCTGTAGTCTTTACATTTATAGTTGGACAATCATTATCTGATTAAAAACAAGTATTCTTCTTTATATCAAACATTTAATAGTGCAAAATCCTATGTTTAAAATTTATGAGATTTGTTATAATAAAACATTAAAGTTGTTGTAATATAATAAGCAATAAAACACTCACTTTTGCTGGTGCATTAACATCTTTCCGTTCTGTGATACTGTTATTAATCGACACTTCCGCAGCTTCAGTTGAAATCGAACCCTATATGACAATAATTTTTTAATTTTTTTCTCAAATAATTCATTGTTCAGTTATGTAATCGAATTTTTTCTTACTTGATTTTCCAAGACATCTATAGCTTCAGCAGCAGCAGCTAATAATTCTTGTTTATCGCTTAATTGCCTTCTTAATTCCTCGACTTCGACTTGCAGACGAACATTATGTTCTAAAAGACCCTGAAATAATCAAATGTAGAAATACTTTACAAAATTAATGAAAATTCATAACTATTTTTGCCAAATTAATAATGACTATATTTAATTTGTATGAAAAAATCAATGAAATTTATATGGACTTCATATTGTTCTTAACAAGTATATCATTTTATATAGAAATATCGAAGTCATTGAATCAATATTAAGATATATATGAGGTAACATCTTCAGATAGTATCAACAAGATTTTTGAAAAAAAAAACATCTATGAGACAGTTGTTACATTAATAACATATCGTAACTATAAAATACTAAATAAAATAATTTTTCTTTTCGCACCTGTACCGCTGGCGGTGCTCCACTACCTAGTTTCTCTTCTAAAAAATAAATTCGTAGTTTCAGATGAAAGTTTTCTTTTCTCAAACCGTTCAGTTGTTCTTCATATTGTTTCATGCTCACGCCGCTGGCTGTAGTCACATCTGCGTTTAGTATTTAAACTTGTAATTGTTATCTTTATGGAATTTCAACAAAAAGTGTGCAAATCTTTTTCTTTATTTCTTAGTATACACTAAAGAACTATATAAAAGAAATACGTACCATGTCCATCACCAGCAGGAAGAGTCATTTCTTGCAATTTACGTGGACTGGTACTGAAAAATAAAATAATATTAGTAAATTAATAAAGACGGTATATTTATAATATTAAAATAAAACTTATATTTAAAAGTAATAATTTACAGCAAACCGAAACGTCAGTCGTATGTTGTTAAAATACGTAAATATGAATAATAAATCCGAAAAATATTAGTTTTATTACAATTAATACTCGTGATTCTTAGATCTGACATATGTATATAATATTTACATAGGACATAAAACTTATACCATACTATCATGACATAAAAAGGTTTTTAACGTTGATCTTGTTTTTACATGTTTGGTAATTTATAGTATAGAGTGCCTTATAGCAGATGATCTATCATTACACTAAGCAAGCTTGTTCAATATCAACAGTGATTAAATAATGTATGAATATCAAACTCGCTAGGTGTCGTTAACTTATGACCTGAGCCTCATCGATCACCTATGAAAATATAATTGTAGTAAAAGTTTAAGGTTTGCGACTGCTTAATTTTGCTGCCTGCTTACTTGTTTATTCAGACTACTTTAACTCTTCTATAATAAATATTATTGCATTACTCAAAACTATCTTTTATAATTTACACATTATTTAAGATTAAATTTAAATTAATTTTGTTACCAACTATGCAATAATATATATAGGCTGATATGAAAAACTTATAGCTTTTCTCGGACGTGTTGGTTCGTATTCATGAATTCTCTTACAAATGCGCTGTGATTTGAAGACGGTCTTTTTAAGGAATACAATCCTTAAATTTAGTGGTCCAAACCAATCGCGTCACTGAGCTATGTAACGTAACCCTCTATCATCACACTCAGGTATCCTAGTGGCCTCTAATAAGGTCCAGTCCATAATGTCGAATGCAATAATTCCAAATGTAAATTTGTCCTTGTAAATGTTTTTAATGAAATATTTTAAAGAATCGAATAGTATATCAGTCATTTAGTATGAAGAGTGATTTCTTTTACAATGTATTTATTGAATAGGCGTTTAACACAAGCTTACATCGCAGATACAACAGAAACTGTACCAATGTGAGCAAAGTGCTTCTGAGAAGCTAAATTTTCTAAAAGAATTAGGTTGAGGAGGCGTCTATCAAATTAAATCTTTATACATATTAATTTTATTATAACTAAATAATGATTTTATTGTTCAACAAAAACAATAATTAACATAATGACCTCTATAGACATTGTATATAAATAATATAAACAGACGGAACCCGAACAAATTTAATTTTATTTACTTGTCCGTCTTCTTTTGTTTGTTTCGATGAACCACCAAAATATCTAGGCGTATTTTAGAACATAGAAAATCACAACCGTATTCCCGGACACAGTTACTAGTGCTCGTGAAAGTTATCGGTATCTTTACATTTATTTATCATGTGAGGTTAAAGTGCACAAGTATTTATAATATTATATTATATAAGATACCTTCAATACTCTAGGCTAAAAATGTTGTGATGGAATATAATGATGGAAAATATTTAGACCATTACCATTTGGCCCAAAAATTTTATAACTCGTTTAAAATACCCTCAGTCTGTGTATGTACAAAAGGGGAAAATTATTAAACTTACGTTAAAGCTTATTTTGTTTTTAATAAATAACAGATAATTATAAACAACTAAGTGCGTTACTTTAATATTGTAAAACAATCATAATGTAGCCATGATTTTTCAATAAAAATAAAGTGAGAACATCGTCAACGTCGTTATCGTGAACGATGTGCTGTAAATTGTTTATATTTAACTTTTATTGCTTATCGTGTTCAAAATATTATATTTACCTAAAGGGCGATGGGATACCATTCGAACCATGTTTAGATGCATTCATACGAGGTAACGTTGCCATTATATTTATTTTTTAATTTAAACACACACACAAGTAAAATGACACAAAAATACCATCACAAAAAGACCACGTCCGATTTCACTTTGCACTCAATGTCTATTAATAACACAATATTTGTGCCCTCATAACAACGTTTATGTATACTGATTATAAAATATTATAAATGTTTTTCATATTTTTCAAGCAACCACTGTATCTGTTTCAATCGTAAACAATATTTTAGTTAGTAAACTATCTGAGGATTGTGAATGTTTTGACGGAAACAAGGGACTACTGAAATAGGCCAAACGGGCAACTGCGCGTAGTTCGTCTCAGTGTCGGGAATACTCGTTCGTCTCCGCATTTTGACTCATTCATAACGTTGGGGGTAAAAAGAGATAACTATATTTCGGGTGACACAATAGCGCAACGGGAGCAGACGGATGCTGTTCGTTACGCATGTATTACATTCGATAGTTTGAGCCAATTTTAAAATGATTGATCACAACTCCAAACTAAATTTTTATATAAAAATACAATTATTACATTATGTAATAATATAAAATCATAGAAAAATTCAATTTAATCTTTTTACTACTTAAGATAAATGCACCCGTTGCAAATAAATTACAAAAAAAATAATTTTAATAAAATGTAGTTGATAAATCAGACTGCAATATACAAAATAAACATTTTCGACTCAACTAATTAAAGAAAAGAATGACTAAGTAAGTATATTGCAAAATTAGTAAAATAATCAAATCATTTAAAAGTGCATGACATGATAAGTATAAATATGTTTAGAAGAGTGAGTTTTATGAATAATCAAGTTAAATTTGAAATAGTGCCCATGCCCACATTTATACATTTTTTATTCACTTTCTGAGCATTACTCTATATATGGTAAATTAAAAAGATGTGATAAACAAATGATACATTTCACAATTCTGATTACAACATATTTTTTATATATTGTATCTTTTGTTTATTTAAGGATTATCTGTGTAACTACTATTATGTTAATTTTATACTTATAAAATGGATATCTGTAAATCTGACACACTTGATGTTAAATTGTAGACCAAAGTATCTCATCTGGCATGTTATCGTTTGTATCTAAGGGGCAATTTAATAAGATATGTCATAAAAAGTTCTTAAGGATATTTAATCATAACACATTTATAAGTTTGGTTTTGAAAG
>DVQP01000470.1:0-22568 GCA_018231745.1 Danaus eresimus
TATATATATGTGTGTGTGTGTGTGTGTGTGTGTATTTTTCATCATCATCAACCTATTGGTGCCCACTGCTGAGCAAAGACCTCTTCTTAAAAGGGGAAGGTTTGAGCATTAATCACCACGCTTGCTCAAGACGGGTTGGTGATATTAAACTTATAATTTAAAATAATAAGTCCAGGTTTCCTTACCATGTTTTTCTTCATCCTCTGTCAGTGATGTCTAAGTACTCTTAGAAAGTATATATGACTTTATAATCACCTCGGTACTTGCCAGGTTTCGAACCCGCGCCCTCATGCGTGAGAGGCGGTTCCTTAACCTCTAGGCTATCACGACTATATATATATATATACACACATATACAATTATATGTTTAATACCATCTTTTAATTAACAAAACAATTTAAATATAAAGTTTTATAGGAAAGAGTAACATTTATTTTATTTTATCACCGAAATCCATTACCAAGTAATCCCGCCCACCGCTAATATTTAATAATAAGTAATTATATCAATATCGGTGAAATAATGACGATATTTTCCCGGACACATGCGGTACTAATCCCTTTGCCATATGCGAATCGAATTGTCATATTACAGAAGCTTCGCATTAAAATAATAAATCAGACCGTATTGCTTACACAATAAAGTCCTAAATGTAAATTATTGCTTAAATTACACTAAATTCTAATATAATCACCAGATGGCTTAAATTACTGAAATAAAGAGTTTCCTGTTTGAGTATAATACTATTTTTATTTATATACAAATAGACAGTATATATATACTGTCTTAGAACATTACTTTATGAGTGAAGGAACCTGAATTGTACTTGTTGAATATATAACGTCCTAGAGATAATTAAGAATACGTTTAATTGAACTCCCGACGTTTCGGATACTTTTCAGAAACCGTGAAGACGGCCAGATAACATGTGATTGTCGAGTCCGTAGTTATTAAAACAGTAAAACACGCGTAGTCCGATAAATATTAGCTACAAGTCTTAGTTCTCATTACAATAATACATTTTTTTAAATTTACCGACATATCGGCAATGCAAAAAGATATGTGATTTATGAGACTACATATATCAGCCCATTTCCGGTACATCGGGAACGGAAATCTGACTTCGGAGCATCGCTTATAAGTAATATATGTTCATGATTTTGTTTCATATATTATATTTTGTATAAATGTATAAAAAGTTTTGCTGTTTTATAATGAAACGCATTGCTTGAAAGACTTTGTTTCTTTTATATCAACTTCTAGTTATGGCCGTCAGCTTCGTCTGCGTAGACGTCTGAATAATTTAGAGATTTTTTTGGCTGTTGGATATTGTTTTATCACACTTTGCAACTAACGTACAAACGACGTATAGAGTTTGGGTCACTTGACTTTGTACACCATAGAAATGTTAATAACTGTATCAAGAATTACACGAAATGAACAAAAAAAGTTATACTCTATTCTATCCTGATATCTAAGCTACATAACTCTAAAGTTTCATCAGAATCCGTTTAGTATTCATTGCGTAAAAGAGCAACAAATATCCGTACATTATAACAAATATACGTTTTTTTGTAAAAAGATTTAGATGGGTGTTAAGCCAGTCGCTTATGATATATGATGAAGAATGGGTTGATGGCTTCATTGAGAAGGTGGATTCAGGTATTATTTGTGATTGAGAACATTGAAAAAAACATACTCATATATATATAGGTACATATAGGTACATTTTTTACACAGTAAATATCTTGTATGCTTTACTATATTAACAAAAAATATTATATAATTATATAGGAGTCATTGAAAATATATATTTTTTAATATTTTCAGTGTTTATGAATTATTAAAAACATATTCCAATACTTGCCTGGTAGCGACTTAAGCGTAATCATCCCATCATTTGTTTTATCACGATTTGTTAATAGAAACACAAGCTGTTTATTAGTAACATAAATAATAAATTTATCAATAAATTCATTATAGTATAATACACTTATACTTATAAGTATTTAATAATCACATGTATTTTTTTAATTAAACATTTTAGTCTTAAAGTTATTTAAATCACTTTTGCGTAGGTTCAAGTATATAAAAAATTATTATTAATTAATTCATTTAATAATGCTGGAAAAATTGACATTTGTTCTTATTTTTCTCCGACCACAACACAGTGAGTGGTGAGAAAAAGTAAAAGTAATGTGACAAGTAAGAAGCTGTATAATTCTGTGGCCGCTAACCACACTGGATGCGGGTCATGTTTGGTCTGAAAAAAAAATTAAGCTTCAAATATTTATGGAAATAAAAAAGATGAGTTAAAAATACGAAAATTTTTCTTTAGTAAATAAAATATTCAAATAAGCGAACGTCATTCGGTACGTTCGTGCAGAATAAAGGAGAAAATTAAGGTTTTATATCAACTTTTCGTTGCTTCCATATAAAAGTAATAATAGCCTTCTAGCTGTGGCCGAATGACATAAAACCTCGCAGTGAACTAAAAAATAAAAAAAAAAACAAAACAGTACGAACCTGTGCAATGGCGCGTTTTGAAAAGATAATTAAGGTAGATATAAAATAGAATATTCGATGCAACCAATTTCCGGCTTCCGGTCAGCCATTTTGCTTTTCTTGTTCCTTTTTAACATGTTTTGATCAGAATACACGAATTGGAATAAAATTTCTGAGATAATTTTTTATGTCCGTACATTCAAAATTATATAAAAACGTACTGCGAATTCACATTAAAAATCAATTTATCATTAAAAATATTTTTCTCAGAAGAATATTCATACAAAAGCATTTTAAAAATATCTGTCGCACTCAACGGAATTGTATTTTAGTGGAAGCATTTTGTGTTGCATTCTTAATGTAAATGACATTTGATATTAATATGTCTTTCTTTTTCCAGGTACGTTGCTTTGATACGCTTTAAACAACAAACTGTAAGTAAATATAACGTATTTTTAGCGAAATAAATTGCATGCACCTCACTTCATATATATTGATAATAAAATTTTCTTTTGGAATATAAAGGAATCATTGTTTGTTCCCTGTAACCGTTTTAGCTAAATTTAATTCACTCTTTGTTATCTTATGTGAATTCACCCTAACGACATCGTTACGAACAATTCATTCCAATTTAATGGTATAAAGCTGTGCACACATGGGGAAGACACAGATTACAGGTTATAATCACATTAGCAGTATAACCGGTAAAACTGTGCAGACACATATATCAAACGAATTCTCACAGGATATTAAATAAATGGAATTAATCCCTATTGAAACTGAAATCTGAAGATATTTAATATATTAAATTAAATTCCAAACAATGTTATTAAATTTATAAAAAAAAAAAGTTTTATTCCGAAACAATTACGTCATATTATATGAAATCAGCTTAATAAATTTATCTGTAATTTCATTTAAATAAACAAAATGTCCATTAGAATGTCTTAAATGAAATACGAAATCAAAAATAATGTTGGGTGTAAGGAATAACATTTGCAGTGGAGTGAAACTAACACAATCCTCACCCCAACGGGGGTGTTAAATCCCGCCTTATAATTAAGGAAATTTGAAAACCAACGTCAAGTGAGAGCGTTTGTAACAATCTGATGGGGCGAGTGCTCATTAATCAAGCAATAGAACGCTACGTCTGCATCATGCCTTAGTTGAGATTCAGAGATATATAAAAATAAAATGAACGTATGTACTTTATAATACAACCAATTATATTAATATGTTTCATAAGTTTATTGTTTACTGTATATATAAATAATAGACATATATATTTTAACAGTATATGTTAAAGAAGTATTAAGAATAACCACAAAAACATCAAGTTAAAGAAATTTTATATAAATTTTGTTTTATTAAAAAATTACACAAATACAGATTGCTCAAATTCGATATTATTGCGGATGGTATTTAATATTTATTTAGGTTTATTGGTTTCGTCAAATGACCTCATTTACTAGGAAAAGCATATCAAAGGAGGACCTCTCGTTAAACTTCACTCGAAATGGCCTCTGTATATTTAAGTTGTGATTTTGTAAAGGCTATGAAACTTTGTTCAGCAGCAATAACATTTGCCCTACAATGTAATAAATGAACTATCTGTTATAAGCTATATTATTTATTTTATAGTCTCATAATAACAATATATAATTTATTCAAATGATTTTTTTTTTTATAAAATAGTGATGAGTTATTTTACGTAAAATTACTCAGCTGTTAAATAAAAATTCTTTTAATTAATTATTTTAGTTAGACTTTAATGTATCTATAAATGAATTATATACTTCAATAATTATTTTTGTTTAACCAAATATTTTAATATTAAATTATGGAATAAGTATTTCTATCATTCTTTCGCCCAGGATTGAAAGAGCGACATAATTAGCTTTGAGTTTGTAGCGCTACGTAGGCTGATTTAGATGGTGTATGTAACATGATTGTGCTATTAATGAATAAAACAATTAAGAGTAACTATTCAAGAAAATACATACATCCAAATAAAAATGAAAAACGTTAAATTTGATATAATTTAATTAACTTTTATGCTACTTGTTTTGAATACAATAGTTAAGGGAATAACATTATTAAATCTTATCAGTCGTGCACTCTCTGTATCTGAACAAAGAATTTCGCCACGGTATCCAAGCCCCCTATAATTAGTCTGCTATAAATGCATTGGACTACTAATGGACGTTTTATGCCACCCCTCTTCAATGACCCCGACCATTCATTACTGCATTACCCAGCATTACACCTTGGTTTAAGTGACGGGTTCGGAAACATTAATTTTGTTTGCTATGATGCAATCGAAAATAATTTATCATGTGCTCTCAATGAATAGCTCCGTATTATTCATTTAGTTTAATATTTTTAACGGACAGTAACCCAGACAAGGTTTTGCAGAAAATCAAATATCGTATATTTAAAATACGAAAACTTATCCAGTGATTCTTAAAAATAATGTCTGAAATAAAATCCAATCCAAACTTAAACAGCTGAAGATTCTAATTTAAAAATTGCGTTAACTTGCAAATAGAATTGTCTCACCTTCCCAAAAAATGTGAACCTTTTAAAATGAGATGTTCTTAGAAGTTCGACGCAAAGGAAACTCGTTCGTAGGCGGCACACGATCTAAATATTTGTTAACATTCAGAAAACTGGAGTCAAATGGATGTATTTTGTTTCTTTACAGGTTAATGCCGTTACATTAGTATTCCGGCCATTTAATATTTATTCGGTTCAGGTTTTAGGATGGTCGTCGCAAATGGGAATAGTGTGAAATAGATTCATTACGTCAATAGATACTTCTCTATTAGACTGTTGACTGCTATGATTTCTTTGTCACATTACAATAAAGATAAAGAGATTTAGGTGCATCAACAGATAATGAACCAATATTAAATAATACTTTTAACTCCTAATTAACATTCTACTAATCAGTTATATAGAAATTTAAATAACGCGTTTAATTTACAATTCATAGCTCATTCATAACAATATACAATAAAGTCACCCTGTATAAAGTTGGCACATTTACAGCGATCGGTTGTGTAGCTCATACATATTAATATGGCGGAGTTGGTGACGCATTCAATGACTCTCAGTGGATTCCCAGCACCTGTACTTAACCCTTCAAAAAACCCGCTAAAATTATAATTTAACTGAAAAAAATATTGTTAATCTATGGCATAATTATTTAATTATTATATTTAGTTAAAGTTCAATGTGAATTTTAATAAAGACACATTAATTGCTAAACCATTGAAATTCCTCATGTTTAAGTCGCAAAAAACATTATGAATATGGAAAGATATTAGATATTTTATATATTAATAATAGACGGATAAAAAACCTTGACACCAAGGAGCATTCGTCACAAAAAAAAAATTAATTTCCTGGCGCTACATTTCTTGTCTAAATATAAATAAGAGAAAGCTGTTAGGCTTAGCGGCTGTCGGCGGTTGTGTCCTCGCTTCATAATATCACTGTGTTGTTGACAACGCGCGGCCCATTCGCCATTTTAGGCCGCCATTTTAGAAAAGCGCGGGAATCTCGCTGTCATGGCAGCAAAATAATTAGATTTCACCCGCCGATTTCTCAACATTTTATTAATATATATTTATTCGTTGTAGAATTTTTAACTCTAAAAATGTCTTGCATATATCAACATCTATTTAAATCCTCCTATCTCGTTATATAAACTAAAACTCCTATTCACTTAAGGCCGACATATTAAATAGCTGTTCACGGACAAAAAATCATCTGTTCATTATAACATACTAGAGGATTGTAATGTGACAATCAATAATATTTAAAAGTAAACTTTGATACAAGAATATTTAGTCATATTACTCATTTGGTTCCACAATAAAATATGGCCCCCCTCGAACCCGCAAATTGATATTAATTGTGTTACAAGCCGGGACTGTAAGCCGTGTGTTTTTCTTAACAATCAACCATTTGTACACAGTCTGTCCAATAAAGCCATCATTGCAATTTTTACCTTAATCCATTGATATACTGCACCTTTTATGTTTATAGCTTCACAAAATTAATTCATTGAATATCTCCCATCTCCTTCTTCAAATTTAAATTTAATTTAATACATTCGTAATATAAATTGCGGCGCGGGAATCCTGCTGCTTAGAATATTTGTTGTAATTTCGGTTGTCAAACGAACGCGGGAAACTTGGGGAGGCATTTTAAAATTGTTTTTTTTTTATGGTTTTGCTATTTTTATAGAAAAGTCAGAATCCACATTATATGTTTATATACTGTTTAGTCGATTTTTGGGGGAAAAAAGTTTGCGAATAAAAGGAAGCGTCGATGAAGCCAACTTTGTTACTCTTCTTTTTCCGTCTTCAACTACAATAATTGGAAAAGTTTACTTATTATATTTTCGTCAGACATTTTGCACGGACGAAAATAAAAATATATTTAACATTAGTCAATAAAAAAGTTGATACTTTTTCTGGCATCATGTATATCATTTTTTATCTCTATTTTTTTTCAAATTAATTAACTTTTTTTTTTTAACATAACTTTCTTATGAAATCTCATGGTAAGAGGATTCTAGATATAGAATAACCATCGAATTACCAATATTTAAATATTTAAAAGAATTCTTAAAGCGGCGTTGAAATGTTATATGATGCCTTAAGACCTTTTCGAAATATCATGGCATTTGCAACATGTGTAAGTTCGACATTTTACTAACCTAATAACACAATGTTCCAAAATACATAGAAACAGCAGACGCACAATGCATGCAGAATATATGTATGTATAGACAGGGGATTTACATACATCAAGCATGCATCTTAATCAGTTGCCTCGCGATGATAATTGTTACAAAATAACGACACTTCAAACCAGATATGAATTCGCGTCAATAATCAAAGATATATCAAAACCGGTATATCTAGACACCCCATGTGCCCTCAGCATCCGATAGAGTGACTGTAAGCTATAAGATGAATGTATAGCCAGGGATCTTGTCTGTTTGGACAGCTATATTTCCGACCCGTCATCTGTTAGGGAGATAGAATGGATGTGGTCCAAAATGAAAGATTCGCAGTCTAATTAAAATCAAGTGACTACTGAATAGTGACAGATATTGGGACAAATAGAGTGCTCTTCAGTGGACTCCTCTATGAAATTAGGTCATGCCGTGAAAGACAAATGAAAAAGAGGATTTCAGAGAACACTTATTTAACCCATTGGCTTAAGATACAAATACTAATTTGATTTTAAATGCATATATGTAAGTTCAACAACAATAAACTTAATATTTTTTGTTAATGGCCGTATAATATCTGATGTGATCTTTACGACAAAACGATTGATAAAATCTTCTTGTTCAAAGGTCAATATATAATCTATGTTTGTACGTAAAAATTTTTTACTCATTAAAAATGTACTGTCAAGGAGTAAACAGAAGTTTATCTCTCATCCCACACAGAGTAGATGTATCATAGCG
This sequence comes from Danaus eresimus, assembly GCA_018231745.1. Classification (NCBI taxonomy): domain Eukaryota; kingdom Metazoa; phylum Arthropoda; class Insecta; order Lepidoptera; family Nymphalidae; genus Danaus; species Danaus eresimus. The sequence continues at coordinate 7,997 of DVQP01000470.1, forward strand.
GGACAAGGTAGAAATGTTCAACTGATTGCGGATAGCGCGGGTTACAGTTCTAATTAGTGAGAATATCAGGCTGAGAAGCGTGAAGTGATCTACACCCAGCATCAGAATAACGAAAAATATAGTAAATATTAAAATTATATTCCCTTCTGTAGATTTACGAGCTTCCGGATAGCAATGAACATTAAATTTTATGTTTTTTAATCTCGCAATGAATTTGTTGGGTGAACATAAAACGTTGTCATCAAAATATTTAATAATGCTACTTTGCGTTATCAGAACTATCGTTTATGACAATCTATTTAGTGTCCATATAGACCTTAAGGGGTTGGCATAGAGGTTACTTTGGTGCGTCCAAATCTGTGGTCCAACCTGTCAGACTCCCAGGGCGTTTAATATATGGGCACCCTATTACAGCTTCCACAAACAGCCATATATCACAACGACACAAGTAAAAGGCATAAATTTCAGACCATTTTAAACAGTTATCTGGTCCAGATTAGAGATTGAACGAATGATTTAGAGTTGCCGCATATGGAATTGTTTGACAACTGATATGGCGATACAACAAGTGATATTGGATTCTGATACTGTTTGGATATTGTTATTAACTATCGATTTTAACTTTTTAAGGTATTCCGAAATAAATTTATTGCTATTGAGAACTTAATATTGTATTACATAATGGCGTTCTTTTGTAAGAATATAAATATAAGTGAACCTTGTTTACAAATTTTTGTTTCCAATCACGCATTTATGTCGTGTCGTTTCAACCAGAACATACCCTTTATGAAAACAATTTATTTTAAAAATAGAATAATTTTTTTGAACCTTCCGGTAAAGGCGACATTTTCATAGTGTCTGAACGGTCAGTCTTTGAAGTGTCTTTGATGTTATTTTTAGTGCTTATCACTCGCCCCAGTACTGGGACGAAGCAAACGAGCCATTACCTCGCAGGTCACTGGTCACTTGCGATAATTGCCCACGAACGCGTATAAACACGTATACACTTGTATGAATCTGTGTATACAAAAACAGAAAATATAATATCCACCAACACGGTACTTGTCAGTAACATTTATGACGGCATATATAATATATCGAAAACAACGTCCACCGAAAACATTATGTGTTTCTGGCCTGTGTAAAATATAGAGTGAAATCAGTAATAAAACGAAAATAAAACGCCGTAAATAGAGATATAGAACGAACTAATATTATCTTCTTTAATTAAGATGTCACTGCTAAAGAAGACTAATTTCTTAGCCGTAAAAGATTTTTAGTGCACTGGCTGGTCTAACTATTTAATTCTTGCTTGACATAAAGGTACGGTAGAAAAGACAGCGAAACGGACATAATTTTATTAGCATTCTTTTTAATATTATAGGAAATATAAAATTATCTCCCATCTTAATAAAATTTAAAACGCTAAACCATTCTTACGTCACTCCAGAAAAAACGCACTGTATAAAATTAAGTCTTTATTTTTTGTCTTTGATATTTTTTTTCTGTGTCAAGTTTTGCAATTTTTCAACGAAGATAACATTTCTCCTATAAAGTTCATTCGATTAATTAAATACTGCTTTATATTCCTTGCTGTTCAAATGTCACATATACGTACATATTATTTTAGGTCGGATATATTAGTTAATATATCAAAATTATAAATACGCCCACTCCACTACTATGTTCTAACATCTTGTAGGTCGTAAATCCTAAGCTCCTGAACTGTCCTGTCCCTTTCCTCGGTCCTATAAATCACGGGACTCCTAGAGATGAATCCATATATAAGGAGGGTAGTTAAAACTTTAGATTAGCTGCTTCAGTTTCAGCTCTGTTGATTTCTACTGAACATAATTTTTAAATTAATTATACTTGCAACTAGTATTTCTTTAGAACTATAAATATAATTGAACATTAAACTTATAAAGCAAACATTTGTTAAATAAAACCGTATTCTTTCTGTGATTGTAAATCAAATTGGCTGATACCCATCGTCGAGAAATCTGTAACAAACATCCCGGGAGCAATTTGAATAATAAATAACTCATTATAGCGAAAAATTCGACAGCTAGATGATAAAAAATTATGAATGGAAGCGTTAAAAGAGCGTTTGAGTTGGAAAATGTTTTGACAAATATTAAAACGGGAAATTTCTTGTAATCAATCAAGCGCCCTTGGCCGTCTGTGTGTTGCTAGACCTTAGTGTTATATTCTATTAACTGTATTTCATTAAATAATTTCATTTTGTATAAGTCACTTATTTTTATATAAATATAGTTTTTTTCTGAAGTCGATAACTGATAAAATATTAAATTCCCTTACCTGCAGCATTAATAACTGTCACGAATTCTCACATTTCCACTTAATTTGATTATAGATTACCTTAAGTAAGAAAAATCATAGGAATAAAATGTTCAAAATATGTATAGGAGAAAAAAAGTATTAAAGCACCGTATTTTGTGTCTGAAGCTGGACGAATGAAAAAGTCACAGCTCTTCTAAATGACAAACATCGAAATCTGGTGACGAAAGCGAAGCTCAGGGTCTGTGAGGAAAAGCTTATTATATTCTGAAACTGCAAGCCCTCAGTCTCCGACGTATTTATAACAGAAGCTAGAATTGAGCTTGCCCATGTTATATGAAAATAAATTTAAATTTATATTTATGAATATTTTTTTTAATTATAAACATATATTTTAATGTATATATTTCCTTTCAATTTTTTTTATCGTATCTGTGCGGATAAGGTCTTTCATGTGCTTATTTATGCTACTGGCTATGTCTTGGAGACGTGTAAAGCACACTTAAGACAGCTTTTTACTGGACAAAAGCCGCCATTTGCTGGCCACTTCCCGGTCGGAAATTCCCTGTACTGTGCCACACCTTCAACCATTAAATATATATTTCTATGGGCTATCAATCAGTTTTTACATTTCAATATAAGTACGATAAAGATTATTTGTGTTTCCATATATATTAACGTATAATAAAAAGTTCAAAACAATAATTGTTTTTATATATGTATTTCAAAAAGTAATTCATTTAAAATTCTCTAATGAGGCCATTCACCCTTTCAAGGGTTCAGTAGATTTCGGATTAATTGGCGAAAGATGCAATTCGTTTGTTCAAAGCTAATGAGGCGATTTGGGTGATTAATTACGGGCTTAAAGTACTTGAGACAATTTAATCACTTGACAACGCCAGAGGAAACAGTTACTTTCATTATATTATTAAAAAACTATTACAATATTATTCTATATTTTCAATAACTTCGTATCATTTTTTTAGGAAAATTACACGAAAATATTGGCTTTGAATTTAATAATGGCAAAAGTTTATACGAACTTTCACATATATAAGTCATTTCGTGAAAATTCCCATGTGTTTGTATGTATAGTGACATTTCTATTTCTATTGGACTTAAAATAATTATATATGATTGAGTATGAACGGCGATATTAGTACATTTTATTTTCATAGTATGTCCGTCTTCGTCTTCAGACATAGCATAAAATGATTATCCCTCAGTAAAGCTAAAAATATGAAATGCTCACAATCAACTCCTTAATCCAAATGATCGTTTAATATCAGAACTGGTTTTTGTTCAGAAAATTAAGTGTTTGAAGGAGGCGTACCAGGTCCTTTGTTCACAGCCATAAATCCCCGCCACGCACAATTCTCAATCATTGTTCAAAGTTTCTTCGATTCTTCTCCAGCTTGAGGTTCAGGTGATTCATACTTCGCCATTGTTTGATTATTAATTTCACCAATTAGTGTCTCCGGCACCGTAAACGCTGCTGCCATTCCGCGGCTATCATCTATTTCGGTTGATGGGACAAAAATTTTAATAAAAATTAACTGGTGTCATATTACTTTCAGTCTTTTCTTCAGTCCATTCACAAAATATAATTTAACTTACATCAATATAGCTAACTTTATAGAGGCTTAATAAATAACTCCAAAAATATAATTAAATTGCGGTTTTCATAATCCGATGTTAATAGCTAAATATTGCAGACAAACAATAAATTACATATATGTATGTCATTTATATACAAGTCATTTCATAATTTATCTCGTGAATGTTTTGCTTCGAAGTTAGTTAATAACTAATCTTAATTTGAATGAGCTTCGCATTCCTTAAACCTAGCCTTAATTAATGAGTATACGAGATTTCCAATACACTTAGGAGTTTTAAAGCCTACCCACATAAGTCGTTACGAATATTATACACACTGTCGTAAAGAACGGCCAACGACTGACGACAGTACTATCTCCGTAATAAAAACATTTTATGAGCCCGCAAATACGTATTGTAACTATGACAGTTCTAGTATTCATGGAAATTTTATTTCATACTATATGGAAAGCCTTCCTTCCTATATATTTGCTTAGAACCTTTATTATTAATCTTAATTATTATTACAAATACGCGTTACAGTGATTATTACTACTTCATTAATTTATTAAATGTCCGTATACTTTTTAATTAAAATATAATTACTAGCTAAATTATCATCTGTGTAGCCGAAATGTGAGTCAAGTGAAAAAATAAAAAGTAAATAACTCTAGTAAGTAAAATTATCCTACACCATAAGTCGTTCCGACTTCGAATGAGAAACAGTATCGGACTAAAAATATTTTCTATGTAAAGCTTTTTATTATAACCATCTTCGCGCTGTTGGGTTTTGCATGAAACAATTGTAAATCTACTTCAGAAAATTTCATAAAACAGACAAGTTTGTTTATTAACAAAATTTTAATTGATATTGAAGATTAATTAAACCTATTTTTTATGTACGTATAATATTAATGCATCTTTGTAATTGTCAATACATCAGTAACACAACGTTTCTCATTTATCACATTAGTTTCTAGAACACACTCACGCTATAATCAAACACACGGACGACCCAAATGTTAATCAAATATTCACACTTTTCTCTCATACAAAACATACATCAAAGCATGTTTCATTACACCTAATATATCAATGTAGCTGACCGGTTTGTCGGGCTGTGTGTGTAATTAATCTAATATACAATGACGTATGACTGGACAGTAAAACTATGATCTTGTTTATGTAAATCCGAGCTACTACGCTAATGCTAATGGATGCTGCATCTATCTGCTATGTTGCCGTCGCCTCTGTCATAGAATGAGATAAGGTTAAGGGTACCGTATACAAGCAGGTTAATAAATGTCGCTTTGAATAGGGTTCCGTACGATCTAGAATTCACATTGTTTAGAAAAGACCATATTGCATTTATATACCGATATATATTTCTTTAAATAATGACTTATATCTATTTATATATTTTAAATAATATTGTATATAGCGAGTGACCTCCGTTGCACCTAGATAGGTTACTTAGTCTGTCATAAACTACAATCTTACTCGTATCTCAAAGAGGAATTTGCTACAAGTGAACGCTATTAACATCTTATTGCGGTTGTGAATTTCTGACTCTGAATGTCCAAAGTTTAATTCCCTTTTGAATTATCACGAGGTAAAAGCGATATGGAAGGTAAATATTGTTGTACCTAGACTGCCCAGAATTATCTATTAGCAGTTTATATAAGCACACCCGAACTTCGCTCAAACTTCAATTTGATTTGAGTATGTGAATTATTAATTAAAAATGTCATCACCGTTCGGTTGTTTTTACTTATATGACATAACTTCATACATCTGTCTCATACCTTCGCATTTGTTCAAGATCATTTGAATTTTATCACGAAGTATATACAATTCCGTTTTCCAAATGTTTTTTTTCCGTTAGAAATACCTCAATCACAATAAACCACGAAGGCTTATAAACTAATGTTTGTTACTAAACTCGTTATATGTATTTTTGTTTCATGAAATTGAGCGAAAAATCTGATAAGCGTTTAATTACTTGAAGCTATTTATGGAACAAAATATTATCGTACCAAATTCATTTTTTACGTTCAATATTAAGTGTAGCTTTTAAATTTAAAACCTTATCTATGTAAAACAACCTGATTCTTCATGATGCTCCAACGTCAACAGAATTTTACTGGAACACTCCAATTCGGGTGAAATATAAAACGCGAATAGCAAAACTAGCGGCTTTCATGTCTATTACGAATCAATTTAAAATATCTTTGTTAGACAATATTAGTCTTGAAGTCATCTAAAAGAATTCTCTTTCAATTTATTTTCGGATAAAATGATAGATTTTATTACATACCTTTCAATGAAGACTAAAAAATACTGTGAGAGATAATGCTTTATTTTCCTTTCAAATCACAGACCGTTTTAGTTGAATAAAATTTACACTACAGTGCTCCAATGTAAAAACTTTCACAGCAATAACTCACAATAGTTTCTGCGGAAAGCACAATTTTTCATTACCCCCAAGTATTAACCTACTTCGAAAGTGTTATTTTAAGTTAATATTTCCTAGCAAATGCCTCGTAAAAATTTACAACTCAACTGGTTACATTTTATGCAATCATCTCAAATACTTCGATTATTTTCCTACTCTTATGAATGTGAAAGTTTTGAATGCATGTTTGTTAGTCAGTTCCGCTAAAGCACCTGAATGGAACTGAATAAAATTTAGCTTAGGTATAGATTATACTCTGGAAAGCTGGTTGGTTTTATCCAGGAAAATGTTAAACACTCATGGGACAGCTGGTATTTTTATATTTTTATTTTAATACTAGCCGTTCCTCCTGGCTACTTCTGTATCATTTTCGGCTATCGCGTTATCAAGTAAATATCTTTCATACGCTTCTCGTTTAATAAAGCAAACAAAATATATAGATGTAATGTTACAAAATAATTTGTGTGTCTCCTAAACATCTAAACTGATAAAAGCTTTTCAAAAGTAATGAATAAATGAAATTACTAAAGAATTTCTGTTTATTTTAAACTCAATAGTTTAAAGAAATAAACGGGCTTCTGTCTTATTTGTAATTATAACGTAGATTTGCTTAAAACTATATCGACGTCACGTCTTCGCCCGCGTTTTCGTAGATAGCGTTACCATAAAACAAAACGGAACTTAATAAAAAATATCACCCAAATCTGTACGTGACATTTTTTTAAGAAACACAAAATACAGCATTATATAAATATGATTTACAACCAAGAGTCACAGTGTAAGTAATGTGTTATGATAAATACCATTCGCTGGGTTTATGTAACTAAATACATACGTAATGTAAAATTAATTAATGTTTTAGGAAACCATTAATATGGATAAGGACGTGTCACAATCGTGATACATGAGGTAGATATTTTAATTAGTATTACGTTAATAAAGTTATTAATAAACACTGAGAAATATTCATAAAATACATATATTTTTTAATTGCGTAAAATATTTCTAAGAATATATCTTTATTTAACATTGCATTTGTATTTAATGTTAGTAATATATAAAATTTATTGTGAGACAGTTAATATATTAAGAAATTTGTAAGCATTGTTACAAATTCGAAATGGATTTATATGACTGAGGATAATTAGACAGTCTCTTGGGATTCTTCATTTAAATATAATATGAATTTCGATAATCAGCTTCATTCAATAAAAGGAATATTAAGAGCGAAGGAACATTATAAATAAATCTTAAATATTCTTCAGTAACAAACATAACATGGATAAAGCCGACCAAAGTACGGACAATAACTAATATGGCTCGAAACTGAAATTAATATAAAACACTTGGAAAGACGCTTTTAATCCGCATAAACCAATCAAGCTGAAAACACACGAATAACGATCATAACCCGATCGATGGATGGCTTAAAATCGCCTGCTTGATTAATATTACCACAGAGTAGGTAAATCCGGTATTAAAATTCGATAGACCATACGTTATCCAGCTCCAAACACGGGAATCGTTTTAAGCTGTGCATTTGATAATAGAGTACTCGAAACCCTCCATTAGTGATGTATTCTTTAGTTTCATTATTGGTTCCTCTGGATACCTGGATCAGTTTAAAGAAAAAACACTAATTTCAAGTCATTCTCATTTCGATTACTCTTTAATATTATATGAATAATGTTTTAGTAGCAGGTTGCATCTCCGAGGGTCACGATCTATCTCTACTTTGTTTCAAACGTACAGTCCATTAACAATATGAAAACAATAGACAAAGCTCCAGCTTTCAAAGCAGGTTCAAACTTGGAAGTCCGTCTGATAAAATCTGGTTTGATTATGAAATGAAATCATTAGATATTAGATATAAGGCATAAGGCGGGTAGCCGATCGCTTTTCATTGCATTAACAGTCGTAAACGAATATTATTAAATATATGTATTTCTATATATATTTTTCAGTCAATCAATCCAAAAACCTTAAGACACGATAATTGAATAAGCAATTCCCGAGTGGCGTACATAAGCTTCTCATTTCATAAGGTAATTTAGCATCCCCCAATAACAGCCACATATTCTTTTTAAACCCTCCCAATGCCCTTTATTTTTCCAGAGCTAACTCTATTACGCGCAAATCCCACATAAATCAATTATCAGTCGGTAGCGTTTGTCAATGTAACACTAAAATACCTAGATGGGGATCACCTGAGCCCCAGCGTTTCCCACCTGCTAATGTCGTGTACAGTTAAGCCGATAATTATCGGATTATTCCCCCTTCGTCTGCGTCTCCCCTGGCCCCCCAGGCCCCCTAGGCCCCTTCTGGCCCCTCGCAACCCCCCACTTCACTTTACTTCAATGCACAGTATGTGTTGTAATGCTTTTTAGGGCTATAATTTTTCGTCTGATGCATTTTTCGTGAATAATGTCCGCGTAATTGTACACTAGATGTTTTTCTTTGTTCGTTGGGGCGCAGATGGCAGCAGGTGCTACAGTATACCGTGCAAGTAAAATTACGCCAGAAGTGCTCTCATTGACTTTTAATGTTTATTATTACACAACACATCCACACTTAAATATTGTATGAAGTACGGCTTCCGAGATCTTGTAAAATAATGCCGCGTCCATTAAATTACACTTAATGTTGTTTAATGACTGAAAAATAACATATACTTTAATCATATATACCCTTAGTCTTTAATGTATGGTTCGTACCGAAATTTTGACGTCATCTTAAATTTCAATGGAGACTTGCATCATATTAAAATGAAACATACATTTTTAATTTATCGAAGCCGTATAATTTATTTATACATTGAATTTACGTTGACGCGTTATTATGATGTGAATTACATGTAAATTTAACTTTAAATATTCAGAAAATTATTAAATGCTATCAACGCTACAATCCAGCCTTTGATTCCCCCAACCCAGGGACGGCGACATTATATCAATTAACCCTAAACTGTATCCAAACTCAATTAAATTAATGGCTATCTTACCTTCTATGAAATTGTGGTACTTGGTCTTGGAACCCGCGTCTTATTAGACCAACTTGGATTGGATAGCAATTTATTACGGTTATTACAAATTTTGGTACTGGCCCAGCAACAGCGTGGTTTTGGTCATTTTAGACTCATCTAAAATAGCACCAGATGTGAGAAACAAAATTTTCATTAAAACGACAATCATCGGTTAGAAATTCGAATGACATATTTTGTTAGTGGCATTTATAAATATTACAATATATATTTTTTTTAAATAAAAAGATCTTCACTAAATATTATTAATCCGCTCCAAGTGTCCGATTCCACTTTAACCCTCGGATATCGTAATTCCAATACGGCCTGGTTCAGTTATTTCTCGATAGTCTTGTTAATTGAACAGCAATCAACTTATATATTTTTTTTCCTTTTGTACGGATTGATTAAATCTTTTCGATGATTGAGACCCCGCGTTATATCTTACTGAAATCTAACAATATCTTTTTATAAAGTGAAATTGCTATCAATTGAAAAGAAAAGAAAGATAATGAGAAATATAAAAAAGCCTTTTCCTATATACTATTAATTTAATTTTGTATATTTAACTGTGGCTGTCTAAAGGGATTTTATTTTCCTCGATGTTTGCAGAATTAACTGTTTCGAATTTATAAATGATATACAACAGATCTGTGGCAATCAACTTAAAGTTACTGAAACACGCAAACAGAGCATTGTTCGAGCACTCACTAGAAACGTAAAAGCCAGAGAAATCAAACACATAAATCCAATATTCGTTCGAGAACATTCGGGATAGAAAATTTACTGTTTCCAAGCATGTCTGACGTCAGATCATAATGCAAATTTAGTTTTTGTTTACTTCAAATATAATATTTTAGGCATTAAGGCCCTAACAACTTGGATTAATGTTCATGTTTTTAAGGTTAATATTTTATCATATTCTTAGATAATCTCACAAATAGCATTATGAGTAACCTAATTCGGTATTTTCCTTATTTTCAAGTCACCGCACAGCTATAGAAAACCCAAACAAAAACCATAATGTAGCTAATCGAGTGACGTATAAGAAACAGGGGGTAGAATACAATTATTTTTATGGCAACACAATTTTCCTCGGCTCATTACGTTACATACCGCGTTATGTACCTGGCAACATTAACATGGCCGCTTTGGGTAGGGCTCCGCTAATGCCCATTGGGCACGCGAGCCAGTTTTTGATTATTTCTCCAAAATTATATCCCATTTTCACACTAAAGAGACGTGTGTAAACCACAAACTAATAGTAGTCGTGACTGAAAATAAATATATACCTGGGATGTCCGTAGACACGACGGATTTTAAATATTAACCAACTTACTGTTGTTATTTGCAATTATGGTAATAATTTAAAATATATTTTTTAACATATACATCATAAATTAACATTTTCATAACCTTAAACAGGAAAGCGAGGTGAAAAAAATTCATCATTTTTACAAAATCGTCAGGTAATAACCAATCTAATTTATATGGAGATTGACCTTAATAAAATTGTAACCAACATTTGGTCGGCCATAAACTGCAGGATTGCCGCCAAAAATACATTCTGACACGCATTATACGTCCAAAAATCCCGTACTACCCGCTTATCGACGCTGTGAAATCTGACGGCCCCCGAATAAGCACATTAGCATCTATAATCCAGCCAATGAGCTCAACAAAAGCGAAATTTACGTAAAAATCCAATAACAGTAGTCATCAGCTGGGGCCGGAGTATTTTGAATATTAGTAGCACCCGAAATATATTCAAGTCACTTATTCAACTGAGCTGAGCATTTTATGGTCTTGGTGTTATAAATTAAAACAGTCACGGAAATACGTGAAATGTTGTAATTAAATTATTAGTGGTTAGTTTCCTTGCTATATAAATATTACTATTGCAATTTTTTTATAGTTGAAATAAATTTTTCACGTCCGGAAGGCTGTAAGGGTGTTATATGTTTCGATTTAGATAAAGATGTACCAGTTAAATTGGGAGTGTATCAAATTTTGCGTACAAATCTTTTATTATATTTTGTCACGCAAACTGAAAACATGACTCGGGAATGCTGTAATGTTTACTGATTGTTTTAAATTAAAGCTTTTGAGCACGTTTTTGAATTAATATTAATTAAAAAACTAATTTGCTTATTCTCATATCGTTTTCTGTTACGTTCAAACATTTGTAACTTTTAATTTAATATAAAATTAATGAAGGTATCATAGTACATAATTAATTGTCAAAAAACGTCGTACAAATATTTAGTCGTGCGCACTGAGAATCTGAAAAATTACTAACCGTTTGAATATCACTTTCATTTTAATTTATTTCTATGACATTTTCTTCGGTTGAACTCCGATTTCTAAACGTTTAGTGGAAACCAAGATGGCCGACACATGACAGCGCGCGATATCGCGCCAATTCTTTCGTGCCACTTCGGATATATCTTCTAGTTTTCGTATTCCGATCCGATTTGAAAGGACAAGCTAATCTCGCAATCATTCGAAGGAATTGTACTCTTAAATTTTGCACTGGAAATGCGGGGAGAAATTCGCATTTGTTTGAAATGATCGTCTTATCTGTTGATGACATGACGTCCTGTCTCTGGTGGCTAATGGAGTGCTTTTTATATTGACTTTTAAATTTTGTAACGTTTTGTGTTTTGTTTATTTTTATTTGGAATGTTTTATTTAAATTTTACACAAAATTATCATAATACTTATCATTTCTAATTCATGTGTTAATTAATACAATAAAATTAATCATAAGCAAAAACCGCAAATCAAATATTGCGTGTACCTAAGCGTCCTATATTCCTAGGGGTATATTGTGTATTGAATTACTCGTTCCCGGGATCGCCCTACCTCTTAGAACTGCCTCGGGCGCCCTCTTGCTGAGAAATATTATTTCACGCATTAGGCAGTGATGAGTGACACGAAAAATATAATTCTTTTTCGTAGGAGCGATGTGCTAAAAGCGTATTTTCAGCGAAAAGAAGTGCAAAGGCCTAATTCAGCAAGTTCTTCAGCCTCTGTAAACGGGGACTGCTAAGTTAACCACTAACGTTTAAATTTCGTCGGTTCCATCACGTAACTGTTTATTGTTTGAATAAATAACAATGCTCAGCGAAAAAAGGGGAAATGAAAGCGATTCAAATCGAGATTTGTTTAAGAAAATAGAAATACGTGACCTCATTGACATTTCTAAACATTTCCAAGATGGCGACATGTCACGTCAAAATCTTTCTGACATTTTTTCATTGTACTTATTTTTTTTACAGAATACGCAATTTCCTGATGTTTTTATTTTGTTCGACTCCCTGTTGCCACAACATTAAAAATGGTATATTTTCTTGTAATGATCACTTAATCGAGGTGAGGGTAGGTAATTTGTATTTTTTTTATTCTCAGTGCCATTGTATTTTCTATTCAAACTAATGTTAGGCTCGTTGGTGAAATATGAGCGTGATAAGAGCATTTCGCCCGCTACAATTATGGTAGGTTGTTTATAATGAAAAGAACTCGTTTACGTTATAGTGGTGACCAGTTTATTACGCGGTGGGCGTGACTCTACGCGCACTAAATATACACTTTTTTATTTCTTATATTATATGAAATTGTGGACCTTTTCCGATTACTTAATTTCGCTATCTGAAGCAATAGCTCAAATCGCCTTATAGTCCATTAAGACGTCCGGTTAAGTTAATATTCTTGAATGTCTGGATCGCTTAGCGAAAATAAAAGTCAAATGTTTTCTGAGACTATTTTCTTAGAAAAAGGTGGTTAATGACCACTTCGACGTCTGTTCCACCGCAATCTCGAGCGATCTCAGTGAATCCCGGGAACTGTAATGATCGCCTAGACTCTAGTATCTGCGGTTTGATAGTAAAGCTTTCTCTTGCTTTGGCATGTATAGTACATCTGTCCTTGCAATGTTTTGAATCCACTGTTTGTTATTTCCATCAAATAACATACGAAGTAAAAATACATCGATATTGTTTTAACAATACAAAATCTTTAAATGATTTTGTTTATTGTTCAAGAGATAATTTTTTACGTATACTTTGTTAGGTTCATTTCATTGTATAGCCCCTGCCTCGACCGCATTCCGGTCATATCCTTTTCGAACAATGGCTATCTTGTTACAACCGCATGCAATTCGACACTGACCAGTGAAGTAATGACTTTGGCGAAGTGATTTTGTAAATGACAAAACAAAACTGTCGCTGTCATTTAACGCAGGTGATAATTATGTTGCGTTTAGGTCAAAATAATTTATTGAGACCATAAACTTTATATTAGTTTAGAAGCTATTTAAAATTTGAAAGATATTAAAGTAATTGAATAAATATTACTAATAAATGTCCCATGGCGGTATCTCAAGAAGCCACATAAGAGATCTCAATAACCGCATGTGCTCTAGTTACGAGGACATCGCATACCAGTTTCGAGTGGGAATTAAGAAGTAAATACCTTCTAACTTCAGGAATCTTACATGGCATCCTCAATGGACTATTGATCAGTTATAACCGTAGTAACCATTTTAAAATGAGTCAAACGTATATATTGTATATATGTACTTTTATATATAATATAACGGATTTCATATCAATTTATTATCGTGTTTCATTTATGTTTAGTTTGAACCCCGATGAAACGAATCCATGGAATGAAAAACCTCTTGAGAGACATCCAACTATATCAACACCGGATGTATTTATATCCCCAGCTGGGGTTCCACAAAACCTTTAACACTTAAAAAATAATTCAGGCACTTCGCCAAGTGTGGAGCGTGCAGGAGGGGAAACTATCTCGAGTTACTGAAATAAGAGATATGAAAATTGAATTATGTAGTGTCAGCTATTCATTTTATCAGAAAAATATCTGTCAACTATATATTGACAGAGGTCAAATTGGACCGAATATTCTGTTAGACAAAAAAAGTATTAAAATAGTTGGAAAGTTTTTATCTTAAATTACCTAAATTACCTATTCAATTATAAAATATTTAAAACGTTAGAAGAATTACAAAAACTTATATTTTGTATATATCGTAGGAAAATAACATACTATTATGTGACCATATGTAATTGTGCAGTTGTTTATTCTGTATCAATTCACCTCAGGGAAAAATAGACGAAAGTTGTTCACCAAGCCAGTTAAGCTTCGATAACACAGTCCAAGATCGTTGAGACTAAATG
>DVQP01000471.1:0-22537 GCA_018231745.1 Danaus eresimus
CATTTGAACTCAAATAACTTACATGCGTAATATTATATATACATATGTGAAGAACTCAGAAGTCAACCTTGATCTTGGCATGAGCCAAATATCAATCACAATAATAGAGATTAAACTGTGATATGAATGAAAGACGGTCTTTATGAGTGAGCCACATGGCGCCCAGCAACTGGCGCCGGTCTGACCAACATCAGATACCAAAGGTTGATCCCACCCCTGACCTCCAGGCGAGTCATGCTTTCCTGGTACTTGAATCATTTAACTATCTTTAGGTGTTATTTATTTTACTAGTAATATAATACTTGATTTCTTAGAAAGCAGATTAAAAACAGTCAAGACAATTTTAAAGACATAGTTCGGGATTTGATGTGCTTGTGAGTGTTCTAGGTAATCAATTAAAATATAACTCTAATATTTGTACTTTTATTTTCTCAGTTAGCTTTAATAAAAGATTTTTAATGCAATTTATATTGAAATAAAAGATATTTAAATACAAAAATAATATTCACAATATATTTATAATTAAAGGAATAATGTAACAGGACATTTCGTTATGACTTTGGGTGATTCCGAAAGAAAAATAAGTTCAAAGATAATCTTTCTCATTAATTTTATCTACAATTAATCCAGATTCAAAACCAATGTAAAAAATAATAATTTGATATTTAATCCTTTCTTTATTTCAATTAATTTTTATTTCTTTGTTAAAATTAAATATTTAAGGCCGTTCAAACATTTGGATTCTCAAAGATATTTGGATATTCTAACAAACATTCAGATTAAAAAAAAATCAATTCCAGCTGAAAAACAAACAAATGGATTTAGACTAGAAAAACATTATTAATGAAACTGAATAATATAAAAAATATATATCCTATAGATCTGATAGATAAATAAAATAATTGAAGTAAAGAAATTAATATTTACTGAAATAATTTCATATATCATATATTTTATTCGCAATTTGTTATTCTATTTCAAATTATATAAGGTGGAGACGCTGTTATCTCAAGGCGCTTGTAAGGTCATAGGTCAGTTGCAATAGCAAATCTAAATTGATTAGCATTATTGATTATTGTATTTATTCGCAACATACAATATAATATGAACATAACATTCATATTTTACTATAGATTACATTTTAAGGTTTTAGGACTTAAATAGGGTTTGCCATCCGCTACGTAGAATATAATATACATTTATTAGGCAAAATTACTATTTATTTTATGAGAAACTGTATTGCAAAATGTTACTTCTATTTTGGTGGACTTTGAATGCAACATATTCAAATATCTTTATATTAATAATTCATTTTCATGATTAGGATAAAAAAACTTCAATTATTTCAAATATAACTGCTAAAAAAAATTTATAAATCCACATAACAACATTCTGTTGTTACTTTTAGGTTTTGTTATATTATATACATAATTGAAATTAAACTTGTAAAACGATATAAGCATAAAATAAAACATTTTTCATCGCAGCTCTATTAACTTATAACCATTTCAATTTAACATGTTCTATCTAGAACGTAATCAATATATTAAAGTTTTCATTCGCTTATAAATCTTTCATCGATTTTCTATTGAGTGTATCCGTACTTCGAGATATAAATGTTTATGAATTCTTTTCGACGCTCCGCCGCTCTAAGCCACTGTGAGTAAACACATTTGCTATATACAATCATTAAACGCCAAATTTTATGTTTATTCTTAAATATTGCATGAATACCCCGTATTAGTTAAAATTGTTGTGTAATAAGTATTTAATATCTGCTTTACATATTGGTTTTAGAATCTGTTATCACTGTCGTACGTGTAATTACTTATTATATCTTATAAGGTTGTAAGCATATAGTGATAGATAAAATTTAGTATATGGCAACAGAACTTTTTGATGTTCTTCAGAAGACCAAGTAAAACATAATATAAATATACATTCATGAAAATATTCATGGTTATACAAATGTTTTCAAAACGCAATGATATGATGCTTCTATATTTAAGTTCAAAAGAAGTCTGTGAGTCATAGCTTCCTGATGCACTTACCACCGAGTCGAAGTGTAAATAATCGCTTGTTAATTCTATTGATACATTTCCGCTCATAAGAGAATTACGCGGAGGAATCTCTCGTCATATTTAAAATTTTTCACAAAGGCAACGCATTCAGATCACGTGGGTTGGTGCTCATGAATTATTACAGTTTTAAAAGGACCGTTTGTGGACGCCGGGCTCTATTCACATTCAAGGCAGCTAAAGAGGCAGAAAACAGCAAACTAGCAGCGTCGATCATAAAATTACGTACGAACGAGTAAGTGCCGGCGCCGTATTTCTGTGAACAATGGAATGGTATGTAAATGGCGCCAAACGTTCATACCTTCCGTACACACATATTATGTTATCCTGTCATTACAAAGTCATCGTTTACGACTTTGACTATTATGATGTGTTGGTAAATAACAATGATAACGCCTCCATTAAAACCTAAACCTTTTTTACTCTCCTCTAAGCTTTCTCATTGAAATTTATATCCACATTAAGGAACTACTTTAAATCGGTTAAAAACAATTACCTATAAATGTTTATGTATATATTAGTTTTTTACTATCTTAAGTGGTTACTTAACAGCATTAAATACTTGCTAAGACTAATCACGATCAATAAGGTTCCATGAAATATGAAAATTGTTCCTAAATTTGTTATTCGTGTTTATTAAAGATAACGTTATCTGTCATATGTATTTGTCCTTACTTCATATGTTCAGTAATTAATTACTGGAGGAGAGACACGAGACTAAATAATGTCGTACAGCAAAACTTAGGTCAGGCGTCAGTACAAATCTCGAACTTTAAGATAACCCACGAGTGACAATGACGTCATACATGCATCGACATTGCTATTGATACTCTAATATTATATTACAAACAAACTTTAAATATTATAAAACTAAACTAAGGCCTACATAGCCAGTAAATACGAACACACATAGCGTTTCCATGTTGAGTGAAATATGAGTCGACAAAAGGTGAAAGTATGTACTATGTAGGGTATTGGTTGTGCGCAGATTTATTGAGAATATGTTATCAGCATAAATTCGACCAGCGGGCAGGTTTCAAAATCGAAAATCGTGACTATCGAACAGTAGAAGTTAACCAGATCAATTGGCTAAAGGTACCGGTAGTACATATTCTCACCAAATTTGCTTAGAGCCGCCGTGCGCCGGCGCCAGTCTACTTTCCAAATAGCCTTGCGTCTAGCCTGCGACCTTTTAAGCACGCACTTGCCTTATGGGCCGACTCCACTCCTAGTTTCATGGATTCTGATGCTACAATTTTAATTGATCAAATTATATTCATTACCTCGTCGGATATCCAAATACGTGCTGCAAGTAGTTGCATCAGATGTGATTGGACTTTAAACTAAATAGTATTTTAATTATTGCGTATAATCTATACGTTACTTTCTGTATGTTAATTATCGTTTAATCGATGTTAGCTAAATATATAACTTTTAATTTGTAATAATTGGATAGTTAGTTTTCACACGTGTATAAAATTCATATATTTTATAATATTTTTTGATCATAAGTTGGCACACGATCAATTTCCCATAGCTCCAGTACACGATAAAGAAACACGCCTTCTCATGCTCATGAGTTGGCAATAAAGTACTATTCGTAGTTGTGATTAAATAGAACGGTTATATTAATAACACGATAGCAATACTATATCGAATTTAATACCTATAGCGTGCATATATAACGATAATAGTTCGTCGACATGAATAAGTAGTGCCCCTCAGTAGTCATACTACAAATACGCAGCGCTACTATGCGCAATTACTAACCAATACTATTACGAATTCTTGCAACACTGTTGTCAGCGTCTCAAGAGTGTTATATGTACCAGTTTTTGGTGGATGTTAAGACAATAGGCATATTAAAAGTTCTGTTTATGCACAAGTAACTAAAGAGTCGAGATCAATGCTTCAAAAAACTCATACATATTTATTTTTATCTCCTCATGTTCGTTACGCACCGTGCCCGTAACTTATAGCCATTTACAGACAATACAAGAAAAGGGACATACTACTAGGAATTTACAATGCCGAACGGATTCCTTAAGCAAAATAATCTAGAATGATTTCTAACAATGTAACATCCTGGTAGAATAATGCATGAGTTGTTATGAATTTTAATTTTCATTCCATAAAATTAAATTATTTAGCTTAGTGTCAAAAAAATTATTTATACTGTTTTTTAACATAATCACAATGGATTTTATAATGAAGCTTTCCATTTTTGGTCGATCCGCTAAAACGATTAGTGAATATTAATATTCTTTTTTACTCTATATGGTAGTGATGAAACGTCGTATAACACTAAAAAAAAACCTATTTATTAATTCCGTATGAGAAGTAATTTAAACGTGGTTGTTGTAATGGTTGTAACTGTCTATCGCGTCGTAATAAATGGAACTGCAAGCATGCGTAATTTCAGTTGCATTAAGATCCCACCCGAGGCGCGATATTGTGGAGGTAAAATAAGATCAGTCGCACTAACTTCTACACACGTTGGCGCCGGCTAGACTTTTATATTTTCATACTTGTCAACAGCGGCGCTTACTCGTACATATATAGTTAATAAGAAAATTTCAAATCTTTAGCCTATAATTCTTACTATATCTTTATATAAACAAACGGCGAACATTAAAATGAAATAGGCAGCATTTAATTAATAAATATGATAATCACAAACATTCCGGAAGTTGATTTTAATAAGACTATCACTATAAGGGAGATCATAAATTCTTTAACTAGGTCTTATATGTGTTAGAAGCCTGATATAAATAACTTTCCTATAATTGATAAAGCGAACGTATAGTGATCTGAATAACATTTATATAGGAGTTTAGTTTGAAGGTTATACTTTTCGATCTGATCTATGTATCAAACGGTGGCGCCGGCGCCGTTGGTCCCGACGTCGCCTTTGTTTGCCCGCCGTATGTTCTCTATTTGCGTAAGTACATTTTGTTTCAATAAACATGCCACCGATTGCTACAATCAGACGACACTTCACATATTTAACGTTTCAAAATACGTTTATACAATAAAAATACAGTGAGCACCTTTATGACTTTAAAGTAATAAATTAACAAATATTTTCTTTACAAACGTTCAAGACGAAGTGATGTGATGTCTCTTTGAAATTTAATATATTTAAATTTAGTTCATGAAAAATTTTGTGGTTTTAACATATCACGTAAGCTAAATATTACACATCACTTTTTTTCTCATGAACAATATTATTATGGTATAGTATAATGGCAAACATTAAAATTAAAAAGCCCAAACCATATCTTAGTAAATGTATCCATTTTATGATATCAATTACATTTGATTATTTACTTAAATGTACATTTTATACAGAACATAAATTTTGCAATTCACTAAGGTCTTAATAAAGTCTTTAGAATAGATAGATATAATATTCCTAAACATAGTCTCGAATAGACGGACAATACATTAAACTTGTAGTCATATATTCAAATGCCATTTAATATAAAACATGACCTGCTTTGATCTAAAGATTAATGTTTGAGGTAAATCAGTACATTTACGGCGCCAGAGCAGGCGGGGCCTGTGCAAACTCGGTGATATTCAGACACGTAAATTCAACAATCTATGGTTCTATTGCTAGGGTTATCTATACCATAATCACAACTAACTTTACATCGTCATTAAGAAACATTAGCAGTTTTGATACACTTTTAATACAATTATGTTTTATACCAATGACCTAGAAATAGAATTGCATTCATCCGTGAGATTATTAAAACCATTTGTGGATGTTTAAAAATTTATAACAGCAATAAATATAATCTCAATATACCTACCATATTAATATGAATATTTGGAAGTGAATGATCTCACGTCCGATTTAACCTACACTGTAACCAATCATTCAAATTAAGAAAAATATTTCCAAAGACCACTCCAAATCAAACATCAAAGCTTATTTGAATTGAGAAAAAGGCAAAAACAAATTACATCAGGGAATGCATTGCGATCGGTGTCCCGATCTCATGAAAATAAAACCCCGAGCGGCGTGCACAAAACAAATTCCTCGGAGGCACATGTAGCACACTGAATTAGACGAACTCGTGATCGACTGCTCGGATACTCGATGATTTCATATCCACTGAACCAGGACAGCTCTTAAACCGCACTAGCCAATGGACAGAGCTTAATAATACCTCTAGCATATACGCACGTATAACATATTATGGAAGTTTATATCTTTTACCTGCCGAGGTGTAAATAATTGAATCTCTAGGGCCATGAACCTTCCAAGTAATGAAAATAAAAACATATTTTATTGCATTGACACCTGGCCGTTTCAATCAAAACTTAGGATTTGTCTTTCTTTTCTGTAAAAGAGAAACAAAAATAACAAATTGTAAGTGGTAATAGACGGTCTTTTTGTTAAGAGATTAAATTAATACATCTATAGTTTTCAGACTCCAATATTCTTTGGAGATATCTCGGAGTGCCGTAAAATCAGCTTCATAAACGAATACAAGTTATGTTGTTAATGGCACGTTTTATTAGTGACGTAAATAACAATCTATTTATGCAATAAAGTATTTGGGTAAGCACATTTACGCGCGTGATGAAATTCAATATTGTTTTGTTTTGTCTTGCAATTTAATGTTAACAACCTTTATCAATTTAAAATTAATTTATAATGTTCACATAACGTAGGCGAAACGAATTTAGGACGCGTTCTCAGACGATCAATTAACGAGACAGTGAACGACGAGGAGTATTTACAAATACAAAACTGTTGAGGATTTAGCGATGCTGAGAAAACGTCGAGAATAAACGAAAGAATCGCGTCCGTTGACTTTTGATGTTCGTTCGCAAAAATGTTTAGTGTTCACTAAAAAGGCCCGCAGACGGCGTCGCGGCGGCGGGTCGATAGCCGCTCCCGGAATAACCACCATCAGCGGCTATATTTGCAGCAGCGGAGCGGGCGCAGGGGGACATCCAACGCGTGCCATTTCTGCATCAGCCCGGTGCATCTGAGTAATGTTATTGTAATGCTCTCGATATATCTCGCACGGTCGATGCTTGCGGCAGACGTGCTGTCGGCGACGTCAACGCTTCCACGAACAACACAGAACATCACCGTCGTATTCCCTGGGTGATTCATTACCGCTGCGGAATCATGAGGAATTTCGTATTTAAATTAATGGCACGTTTATTTTCTCAGTTCATTATTGAGACGTGTAATTGTGCATTACGAATTAGTGTCGGCAGGAATGATTATCCAGATCGAATGTAGACAACGAGCGTCATGTGTAGGTAATCATGAGAAACGGTCGTGGGAGCCGCATGCCCCGTCCACTGTCATTTGTCATCGCCAGTTCCTGTCACTTCAT
Organism: Danaus eresimus; assembly: GCA_018231745.1. Taxonomy (NCBI): domain Eukaryota; kingdom Metazoa; phylum Arthropoda; class Insecta; order Lepidoptera; family Nymphalidae; genus Danaus; species Danaus eresimus. The sequence continues at coordinate 7,445 of DVQP01000471.1, forward strand.
ATGAAGGCATGCTTTCTCACATTTGCAACCACCAACTACCTTTTGAGTTGAGAATATAAAAATATTTTATCAAATTATAACAAAAAGACAATTCTTAATCATTGAAACGTTATTATTATACGTTGAAATTCAGAAAACTAATAATTGTAATGAAACAGTGAACTGAAATTTTGATCAAGTAAATTAATGCCCTTTCAACACGCTTTAAATTACATAAATAACTAAAGGTATGACACTATTTTGCTGAGTTTTAATACATTGGAAATTGAACAAATCTATGAATAACTGCCAAATGGGGTTTGAAAAGCAATAAGAACGTAGAATTGTATTTGATTCTTCAAAAAAACTAAGAAGGTGACAAAAGTTCCACTGAATATTGTTAAAGATGTAATATTAAATAATAGCAAGTTTTCCGCTATTAGGTTTGTTATGTTACAAAGTTTTTAAGTAAATTTTACAAAAATATTTTAAGGATAAATAACTTAGTAGAGGTTTGAAAAAGATTCAATAATATATTTCTTTCAATTCTCGGTTACAAACTAAAGAGATAATAAAAATAAATGCAGAATAAGTGAAAATTGCAGCTGAGCTATGTTTAAGAAGCATTATGTTAACAAAAGGAGAAATCTAACGGGGTTCTAAACGCTAGGCTACAGTTCCGGCTCAAGAATGTTCTCGAGAGAGCGACAACATGTCAAGTTTGAAAAAACATGACATCAGTCTATATGCTTAAATCAAGGGTGACATCACCTATATTTAAAATTTAATTGAAACCAAATCTCGTCTTAATATATTAATCACTTGCCGCCCGCCCGACTTCACATGAAATTAATATAACATGAGATTTTTTTTAAATTTTAAATAAAACCTTTTATATATATATTTAAATCATTTAGTACAATCAATTTAGTATAATTATTACAATATTCTAAATCACGTTCTAAATCATACATAAATCATATCTGTATGATTCAAAAGTGGCTACGTGACGGTGCACAAGTTTGTAAATTTAATTGCTGTAAAGTAAATTATTATATAACAACTAAAGCATTTTGCATTTAATGTTAAATTATGAAATACAATAAATTCTCAACCGTATTATCATATTTTTAAGACTAAAATTACGAAACAACTTACAAAAATTCGTGATTAATTTTATGAACCAATGTTTATTGTTAATAACAGAATATTTTTAAATTAAGCGATTTTATATTAATTTGTTAATTTATGAAAACAAAGTATTATTTATGTTCAATGAACTGTTGTGGTTGTTTTAACTGACATTGATATCAGAGATTAACATCTCGTTAATCGCTAGCTACAACTATCGTGATGCTCCTTATCAGACTTGGGAAATTTAATTTTATTGTATATGACTTTTTAATTATTTCTATAATGTTTTTAAGAGTTTATAATATAGTAAATAATATACTGCTATATTTTTAAAATTCTCATATCAAGCTGTTAATGTATATCATAAATGTCGTTTACAACTGAATATCATGAGTCACAGACAGTGTTTAAAAAAGCTTATATATTCATAACCTACGAAAACATAGATTGAGACTGATTTATGTGTATCTAATTATCACAGTGTATACTTACAGTTGACATCTCCTGGACAGGTCTTGCAGCATCTCCCAGGTAACAAAGTCGGAGTGTCACAAGACGGTTCCGGGCACTCATTCTTAATATTTCGACACTGCACCTTGGCTACCACGCGACGTTTCTTTTGTACCTAAAATTAATTGTAAATTTAATATAACCGTCGAAAAATAATCCTCAAATATAACCTTATAAAGTACAATTGTTTAATGAGATCTAACATTTACAATTGTTTGTCATTTAAACACAAAGACAAGGCACTTATAGAAACCTAATTAAGAATTTGAGTGGCACTAGAATAATATGCGAGCTATTTTTTGTATCATAACATTCATCTGTAATTTAGCTGTATATACTACTGTATTGTTCTAGCTAGCAGTCACGTCCTTCATAGTGAATTCTCAAATGAAAACATTTGTTAAATGAACACAAAACACAATATCATAATCGTGTGACGGTATTTTTATGAAGTAGTTTAGTGAAACTTACTTATACACAAATAAGAAGATATAAATTCACTTACTCACCGGTATACACTCACATTTGATGCAGTACATCACACCGAAAGGAGGACCCAGGTCCGCGAACCATGTGGACCCTAACTCTTTCGCTTGTTTGCCAAATTGGCATTCTGAAACAACAATAAAATGTGTATAGAGAATCCCTTTGAATTACCTACAAATAGATATTTATATTTTTTTCACTAAACTGGTAATAGCAGAGTAACTAATTAAGAACTTGCCCATAACAACGAAAGGAAATTACAATTTTAATGTTCCGTCAAATAAATACGTTTCTTAAAAGCTTTACGCAAAAGTGATAATAAAATTTACAGTAAATAACTGTAATTGCGAAATAAAATTAAGTATTGTCAAACGATTATAATTTCTAGATGTATTTCTATGGCCTACGTAAAACAATTGTCTTTCAGAAAGTATCGAGTAAAAGCGAACAGTATGCCATTTGTAGATACGAGGAAAAGTAAGATACCAATAGAAAACAGCACTCCTAATAACGGACACCTTCACTATTTAATATATATGAGAGCGAATTATTGGAAAGTACCAACCTTTCCGAGCACAATGATAAATGTATCACGATCGTGGACAATTGTTTTAACAGTGGGAAAATTTATTAATTAATTTAATGGCGGTCACGATTCAAAATGCCACTTTAAATTTTAATTAATCACACAGCAATGCGATAAATTCACGGAGCTTATCTTTTATTTAACAGAAATTCTAGATTAAATTTGCAAGTACCTGCAAGGCCTACATCGGAATGAATTTAAGCGGTCAAACGCATATCCGTATTTAATTTACGGTTCTTGTATGATTTACAGCACGAGATGACGAGACAACGAGTGTCACGGACACTCTTTGATAAATATATTAACAAAAACAACTTTTAAAATTGTATTTAGTGATGCGCTGAGCCAAACACATCACACTGTATTTTTTAACCAGCACGTAAAAAATAACGTCAAGGCGCTTTGCAGCTTTTTCTTTATTTATTCTTCACAAACTCTTTATATTTAAACAGATTCATATTCAAACAAAATTTCAAATAACTCAAACAAAATAAATTACCTTTCAAATAATCGTCATACGGTTTATTAAAAATTCGATAATCAATTTCCTTGTCACTTTAATTATCTCGTTGTATATTATAGCTACTTTTCTAATATAATTAGTTAAATTTAAGTGGATAGTAACTAAATATTTGACCTCAAGACCATATGTGAGTCATCAGATCATTGAATTTAACAATATGTTAATATTATAACGTGAAACTGATAGCTGGATTGATTTAATCGATTATTATCTTCCAAGTGTTAATCTAAACATAAAATTCAAAACAAATCATAACGTACTGCTAATCCGATTCAAGAATATTTTTAACAATATTATACTATTAAAATACGGAGAATTTATTTATTCAAATGTTTTTTAGACTATATCCATTGTTATAATTTTAGTTGTCTATTTCTTTAAATGAAGACGTTAGGTTTTTTGTTTTCAATGTTCAGCTAATAATCACTTTAATACGTAAAAATGAAACCCATGCGCCGGCAGGTTAAAGAGACCCATTAACATACCGCTAAACGTAAGGACATCTAAAAATAAAAGTGCAGCTTGTAAGATTTTAAAATTTAAGCTTCTCAGTTTTTCCGCTGTTCTTGCAAAGTTTTAAATTACGCATCAATGTTTAGTTAAAAGTTTCTGAATGTTCTGTTTTTTAATTGGTTCAGTTAAACCATTTATTAAAATTAAATCTGATATGAAAATAGTTGTATATTTTTTCAAATATTGTGACATCAATAGATATTCCAAAATTTTGATTCAGTTTCTAGAGGAAATCAAATTAACAGTCAATATTTTCTAAACATTATTGTTTCTGTATCCTCGTTTTAAATGAGGATGGAGGGCGAGGCGCCTCTATAAGGATGCGACAATCAAATGTCGTGTTAAGCATGACACTTCGCAGTCACTTGCTAAACTAAGAATATTTACATAGTAAAGGCCTTTGTTAATGGCAGAGTAAGAAGAAAAATAATGAATTTTAATTTTGTAAGTATATTGTGTTGTTGTAAAACAACATCACTTCCGACCCTTAATAGCTTTGGTTAAGTTAGATGCAAAAAATATGTAGATCGTTTAGGCATAAAGCATGACGTCTCGTAACCTTCTGTCGGGTTCTTGGAAATGTTGGCAAGGAGCCAACAGCGGCTCACCAGAGTAATGAAGTACTGGCGTCGCCCGCTTGATGCTCCTTCCAAGATCTGTTTATGGAAATTGGTGCTCGATATGTGCACTTTTTTTTTAATGTTTCTAATCTATAAATTTGCCATAATAAATACAAAAACATTGATTAAACTATATTAAGAAAAACCAATTCAATGTTATAATATCGATTCATTTGTTTCATATTCCTTGAAAAAGATCAATTTAAGTTTACAGAGTACCAAATACCATTAGTGACCTATGAAGCGTAGCATGCTCTTACAATGACTGCTTCATTGTCATAATAAAGATCATTATTGTTATTGCATGTCAAACATGCACAGAGACACGGCCTGGTCGTAGAACCGTAGCCGTGACGCTTCAATAAAGACTAAGAAGACTTATGCAAGTTATTTTGATGTTTTTCCAAACCAGAGTTATCCTGCTTGTAACGTTTAGTTGGTAATATCGAAATGGAATAAAATAGTACTATGCTTAGTAAATCCTGAGATCCGATATTTTATAAAAGTATTAGCTATTTTTTATTTTGTTAGTTCCATCCAATATGTGAAGTAATGTTTTTATGGTTCCTTTTAGTTCTGCGATAGAATTTAATAGCACAAATTAAGTCATTTTTCACAAACCAATATTCTTACTAACTTTTATTTAGTATATGATAACAGATTTTTTTGCCTTATCAAATTTATATCTCAAAAGCTCAATATTTAACCTCAATTCATTTTCCAGTATTAATGACGTTAAATTTTGATAGTAAATATATTCGGCTTCCCATACTACGTGAGTGTCCTTCAAATACGTATCTAGTAGTTTTTTAATGTTCATTTAAATCAAAATTAAAGTGTTTATAAAAAGTTTTATTTAAAAATCACCGTATCCATTTCATCGGTCATATAATTTAACTGTATCAAATGTCACTTTAATCTGTACAAACATATTTTCTAAAGGCGTCGGAAGTTTAAGATTCATGAACTATCTATCATATTAAACGCCGATTTTCCCGTTAGTTTTTTATAATATGAACTGCCTACCCTGTAGGTTTTTATAATGTCAGCCCACAAGGACGACATAATTTGCACAAATGGAAATTCCATGACGATAATGCGTTTTAAATGGACTGGTTATTCTTTCACATTAACACCAACATAAACTTGATTAGCCGATGCGAGGCAATGACTTATGAGGTTCGATCGACACCTGTTGCGGACATCTGACACCCGCTTTACATAACACCGCAGGCGTCCAACACCTGAGGTCAACCCCGATCGCACGAATTAAGCGAATAAACTATCATGACTCACTCTACACATTAGAAAGGATATTCGATGATTAGGACATATTCACATATGCAGAACCAATACAGATATGTTGTTTTGGGACGATGAAATAGCTTGCGGCTTTATATAAAATCTTTTTATTATAATCATAATGTCAGACTTTGCCATTTACAACGCGAACGAGCCAGTACTGTGGTAGCACACATGACTCTATTCCGTAGATTTTACAGCAAGGATAACATTGCACATACTTCCTGTCTTTTCCATTCCATCACTGCCTTGACACGTCAGTGACATCCGTCACCTTTACCTTCATACTATAATTGTGGCATTTTAATTTGTAAGTAACCTGTGGATTTATTAAATAGTAATTAAAAAGCAGTCAGCGATCGAGTTCGCCAGACGCGTGTAGTAAACTAGCAGTATATTACGTGGAGTCTTGTCTCCCCTTAATTTTTATTTATTGTGTACTTCATTGAGGCGCCCGTTTGCCGGTCTTGACTGGTTCTTGTATATATGACTATAATTTAACAAATTTATTTAATTTTAATGTTTCGATTAAAACTTACCGCGTCGCAAAGGTGCTCACTTTGCTGAATCAATTAGTTTAGTAAAAAACCAATGTAATAACATCCGTTCCTAGAAATTTAATTTAATATACAGTCGTAAGGTATCTTTATTTAATTTGCTTGCGTTATATCATTATATTTAAGTGATTCAGTGTAAAAAAAATGTTATTCAAGTAATATATCTATATGAACTAGCTTCAATATATTATGCAACGAATAGACACTAATGTTTGAAACGAGAACACGAACAATTTCTATGAATATTAGTGGAAAAAACATTTCATCGCCTAATCGATTATTACTCTGATATCATAATATCAGCAGATAGTGGCCAGAAGCCAAGTCTCTTAACAAAAATATCACACATATAATTTATTGAGTATAATTCTACAGACGCTTCGGGAGCGTGCTTACAGTTGCACCTCATAAAAACAAACTCAAAAAATGTTTTCGCAAATATGAGTCGGCGAGATACAAAATTAGACATTGCATATTTCTTATCTTAATAATATACATATTTCTGTCTTGTCTCACAGATGATAGTTTGTAACCGTCCGAGCACCTTGAAAACTATGTAGGAACGTTGTAAATCAGACATTTAGAATTTCGGAATTTATGAATATTTTTATTGCGATGTCGTTTATCATTGAACTCGTATTTATAGATTAAGTCCACTCGTGACTGCATTCATTTTAGCGACAAAATAACTATGTTTGATAAACCTCACTGAATAAAACCTATTATATTAAACAAGCACAAATATGGTCTTAAATAACTTTATTATATTAACAATTAAAAAAAAAACTAATTCCGAATTGTATTAAAAACTCTCCAAACATTAATAAATAAAGCGACTCAACAATACTCCTTAACTAACCATCATTCTTGTTCTTATATCCGAGCTCAATAAATATAACGCTTAATATTATTGGTACGGACAAGATAAAAGGCGTCAAACATTATTAAATCTCCGAGATTGGATTCACAAATCAATGGGATCCCTTTATATTCAACAGAGTTATCAATCAAAGTACAAGAATGCAAATTTTAATTGTGGTCGGCCTGGTCGATGTCGCGAGATATTATGATCGCAATTTATTTGCACGACGGGGAGCAGGCGGGGGGCGCGGACAGCACGCACTGCAGCCTGCACTAGGGAGGGAGATAACCGCCAATTATGAATAAACTAGCTTTACTACTATGTTAATAAGTCTTGAGATTTTTCCTCGACGATTTCACCAAGCAAGAACACTCATTAATGGTTTTGTGTCTCCGTTATCAGACCTCTTAGAAAGCCTCGCGATAACCCATACCTACAGAGACGACGAACACTTACAGTTATATTTACGAGTAATGTTTTAATGCAATCCGTTAGGCGAGCATATAAACTTGAGTATAAACTGCCATCTATGAGGGTATGTCACACCCACGTACATATATCGTTCGTATATAGATGATAGATACGTCCAATGATAGGTCCGATAACGATTGGAGATCTAGGCGTACACCTAACACAAAAAAGCACACAATATCCATGCTATTCATAAATCTGTCCTTAAATTTAACTGGATTTTAAAGTCCTCGAAACTGAAAACTCTTCCTGGGTACTTTATTCCACCATTAATGGCCTGAAATACCCACCGATAAGGTTTCAGTGTGGTCCGATAGGGCGAGCCGAGCGTCGCGACTGACGTGAGCACGTCCTCGTTTCTTGAGCTAAATATAGTTTCACTTGATCATTTAATTATATGGAGATTAATGGACGAACAAAGATGCCAACATTCACGTTAATAAAGTGTACAATATGGCGTTAAAAATTCAATATTAGGGCGAGCTTATGTAGATACGAGGTTGTTAACATTTATAGTTTAACGTGTCTGTATCACAGAGTATTATATGTATACATTATTGGCATCGTCATAATATACATGACTTTAATAGCAGTATATTCAGTTTGAATAATTAACAATTAGTCTTAAACAACTCAGTCGCAAGCCGTGCAGAAATGCATAAGCTACCTTTGCAATTATTAATTACGCAAAACTGGTAAGAGACAGACGGTAAAAAAGTAATAGAAGTGCCATTTACGCCTATTTATACACGTTTACTGCATAAAGCGAATCGAGTAAAGAGAAAGGTCAACAATACACTGTGTGGCGCCAGATAAAGGAATGAAGGTATTAAGTAAATAAAAATATCATGACGCAAATATTCTTGTATATACATAAATGTATAAACATATATACGTTTATTTATATTTATTAAATTATATGAAGAATTATAAATGGCGTATAATTTGCATTCATGGAGCTATCTCGAGCTCCTTTTTATATTTTCATAAACCAAAAAGTTTAAACATCTGTAATATAATGAAGTAGTTGCAGATAAAAAGAAAAGAAATATTTTATATCTCTAAAATAAAAATTAATAACGATGGATTCATTTTATGTGTCGTAATTCTGATAGCGGTATTTATTACTATTGCAATAATATAATCGTTGTATTTAATTGATAATATCAGTACGAATTTATTCTTGTATACGTTAATTACATCAATTTATTTAAGTACTTCCGAATAAGATTTCTTTTAATACTTTACAATCTCAACTAACTTCTTAAAGAAATCATTTTATTCACTATTACAAATCACTCCGCTATTACTGCGTTGCTTATAGTTTATTCAAAAAGAAAATATCCTACCGATATTGTCATCAAATAATATAAAATTTATTTTTTTAGGTTAATGTATGAGAGATATTCATACATTTTCGCCTAAACTGTTATCATACGGAAAAACTATCACATGTTAAATTATTTTTATTGCAGTTAATAGTTATTAATACCGACGAAACGAAGAAAACGGAGCGGGAACACTAAAAATGGTTATTTATATTTTCGTGTTTAGTGACAGACCGCCTCTCAGCGCCTCCGGCTGACCTAATTATAATTTAATTTGGCTTACAAAATTCACACAAAAACTAATTTAATTAATTAAACTTTCAAGTGTTATTTAGTTTTGTAATTCGGTTATGTCAATTTCATATTAAAAACTCTTCGAGAAATATGTCATTTGTTTGATGTCTAAAATACATAATAAAAACATGATGGCTAAATGTTAAGTGAATTATTGATGACAATTAATCTTTAATTGGCTAAATAAGGTAGTCAAATTGCAATGAACCGTTTTCGTTCAACTCGACGCAAGGGCCTGTTTTCGCACGGTCGAATGTTCGCACGAAGCCTGCCAATAGCACCTTTATAACACCGCGTATTTTTCTTTCATATCGATATTATTTCAATCGCGATATTTTCTCGTACCGAAACCGATTTGCATATTAACAGCAACTTAGTATGCTCTCGATTTGCGCAATAAATTTTTTTGATCCGATCTGAAACACATAAATGTTGCATGCTTTTAAGAATTCCTGTAAGTTATGCGCATGCATAAACATTTAAAACAGCAAATTAGAACTGTACATTTTAAGTTCATAATGTATTTTTAACATACAGGTAAGCTTAACACTGTATCTGTATATATTTTTTTTAATATATGTATATCTTATATATTTCATTTAAAGAAGAATACTTACAAATTGAGGAATGATAAAAATGCCTTCAATATCGGCTCTCTTTATTACATTCGTAGTAGAACTGAAATGATAGAAACATAACCTTCGACTTTAAATTAAAAGTGTGAATTGTGATGTGGTTATAGAAATATATATATACAGAAATCACCATCAAAATTCTTTACTCTGATAATTCATTCCGTGTTTCTTGAGAATATAAATTTTATAAAAAAACTTTTTGCCAACCTAATTCTTTTACCTAATAACTAGACAAATTTGTTGACATATACATATTTTGCAAAAATATACAGTTACAATAAAAGTTAGTATGAATATTTTGAAATTGCAAAGGTAGAAAGTATAAATGTTTACAATATTGTAAGTAAAATTAAAACGTTATTAGCATATCAAGAAACATATTTGCATTCAACATAGAATGTGCGCAAACTTTATAATGAATGTGTGCTGTTATGAAATAAAAAAAAGGCCGTATATACAAATGAGATATAGTGTAAAACATTGAAACATAGAGGCGTGTTGACACAAAGAAGTCCTCGCGCCTCACATCGCACCCAGAATGGTGACGCCAAGATTTTAATACAATGCAGCAATAGCTCAACCGCACCGCCCGACACAGGCAAATATACATAATCATTCCAACTTACTCTAAATCTGAGTTCTTTGTCGCGACATCGCCAAAAAAAAAAATAATCTGTCCGCAACATTCCTTATTAAGCTCATAAATTGTTAAATATTTAACTGCCAATTGTCTCCCAATTGGGATTAATGAACGTAATGAAAGAACGGTTGCTTATTGATTTCATGGCTACATATTTCATCCATTGATCACCGCTATCAAACCCAAAGGCTACATTCCAGAGATGCGGCGGCTCTCAGAAGCTGTCGGAACGTGATTTCTGTTGCGGCACTAACTAGCCATCAGAAATGTCGATATAAACATGTTTGAGATGAATATAAACTAACCCTTGAGCGGTTTTAAAAAACATAACACAGCGTGTTTTCTGTGGGTGTCTGCCACCCGCCAGACTGCGCCCACTCCTCGCGCTAACTCTCTGTCATTTATCTCCGCTGACGCCGTCGAGGGTAACCGGAGGTCAGTAAGTGATAGTGTTCAGTCACGAGCGATTAGTCAATGCCACAGAGCACATGCTACACAGAGAGCACAGCTATCTCTATCTATTTTATGACAGTGTAATAATATTTGGCAGCTAATCCTCTGAATCATAGACTAGTAATTCTTTTTAAAAGTCACAATATATTTTCTTACACATTAACAGTTCTAAAATTTTCGTAATGAAACATTTAGCACCGTTAAAGAATTGATGTGATATATATATTTTAATGTTCAACTAAAACTGTGACAGTAGAGGACAATTTACATCTGGAAATAGCAATATGCTAGAAAACAAATACAAGTTTATATGAAGCCCGCTACGGAACGTCTAAAGTGGTCTTGATGTCCTCGATGAAGATGCAATATCGGTTTCAGAGAGAGCAAAAACATGTAGACAATGGAAAATGTTGCGTCCTCGATAGTGGAGGTGGCGGGCGTCGATCGTTGCCTATTTGGGAACACGGACTCCCTATTTGGAAGGCTGTGCTTCAAGTCAGATCGATATCGTTCTGTAGCGATGCAGCAAACTACGCCACCCGTCAACCACCAATCACTTACCTGTATAGCCAAGTCTATATATCGATTTACTTTTAGTAGATAAAGCTGTGTATTCTAGAAAGATTTAAGAGAATCCACATGTGTAATTTTTTGGTGTTTTAAGTAACGGCCAAATAAAGTTTTATGTCAGGAAATTACAATTGCCAATAATGAAATGAGCATTATTAGGCGGACAATTTTAAGATTATTAATAACATAATAAGACAGTTTTAAATATATTCACCAACAATTATTATTAGTTAAGACTACACTTCAACGTACAAATTGATATTATATAATAAAATAGGCTTGCATTTGACAATTATGGGAATAAGAGAACATAAAAATTCTTTTTACAAACACACAGTACGGGCGTTTGCAAAAATTATAAATAACTTGTAGCCAAAATATTTTAAATAAAGGCAGGAATTCCGTTGATTAAATATTTTTACGATGAAACGGACCAAATATAAAGAGATAGTTAATGAAAGTTGCTATGGAATGCATATTTATATATTTATAAAACACGACATTATTGTTTAAAGATATTTTTAAAATTACTATGTCTTTCTTTCTTAACAACGGATGTTAAGATTAAAATTGCTCTTAAAGAGCATTTTATAAAATTAAAATAATACGCTCTCAAAAATCCATTGTCTACATCATAATTTCAACCGACACATGCAATGACAGTACGTTTTGTATTTTATTACAAACAGCAAAATTATACGAGGCGATATCGTGAAAACCGTGCGTAGGTGTGACGAGAGAACGCGTGCTGCTAAGCTGAATGAGAGCTCGTTAAAAAGCAACCCGCCGAGTAATTAGCTGCCGGCACATTATAAAGCATTAAAAATAAAACAAAGTCCTGTCCCACGGCCCTCGGGCGCCTCGTGACTCCAATCGCGGATCCATCACGAAATTTTACACTCGTACTGTATCTTATTAAATGTTATGAAAGGTCTCTCGTAAGCGACAGGTCCTTTTAAGGAAAAGCGCCCTTTGCTCACCGATACCACGATGCCACACCGAATTGCTTTTCGCACATCAATTTAAGTGAACCAAATTACAGTATATTACCGCTCAGCATTCACTACGTTTTTATAATTTGAGATAACGCGATATCATGCGAAAAAGCAATAACAGAATATTGTAATTAATGCTATATACATTTATCAACAAATAACATTCCATAAAAATTATACAAAAAAAAAATGGTTAAACGTCGGACATAAATTTTTCCTTCACAGAACACTTTAAATAGACGAAGTCGCTTGAAGGTAGTATTATCACGTCAGAGAGAGGACTTTATCTCTCAATTTAGTGATAATTTTATAAAGACGAGAAGGCATCGTCAAAAGACGGTGTCTCGCGGGAGGTCTGCACTTGCATCGCTTAAAGAAACTACTAATTGCGAGTCGCTTTAAGAACACAGATCGATAACAAGATAATGTTTTAATGCCAGTCTTGTCGGCTTGAAACATTACATTTCTGTCTTAACTACTCGCTAAAACATCCTTCTGATTAACATTCATCCGTTACAAGCTAGCTACATGTTTTAAACGATCCTTTATAATAGCAAATCATATGAGTGCTGAATATTTTGTAACAGTATTTGTAAATTATTCATAAAATTTTATTAGCTTCCTTTTCCTGTAATGTTTACGCGTACTTTAAGGTAAATCCTACAGATTAGTATTCAGTGGATGAGTTGGGAGTTGAGATGGATCCCATATAAAATAGGTGCGAAGTTTTTATTACAGCAGAATACATGTTTAATACATAATTCAAAGCGAATGTCTTAAGATTGATGTTAGAAAATTATACAATTTTCAAAGTTATAGTTTAAAAATTGCCAGACGATTATAAAGTTTTCGAATGTTCTACGTTTATTGATTCATAAGTGTGCAATAAGTATAAACATAGGTGGTATGCAGAAACATTTGTGTTACTTAAGGACCGCTCTCCACCGTCCCTTCGGCAGTTTGAAAGACCTCGAGAGAGTACAAATTGCGACCAGTTACATTACATGCATTATTTAAACACGACAACCTTATAAGAAAGTAATAATGTGATAGTGTACGTATGTCGCCCGGTGAGTCAGAGGGGGAACGTTGACCCTCGCACAGCCGCCGACGCATACTATTCCTGTGCATACGATGTTTGCTTCTCGAATATTACGTAACAAACTATCGATAATCTGTCACACACATCTCTCGTATACAACTTTCCCTCTCTTTTATGTTATTCAAAGCTCGACTCAGTTTAAATTGATCGATCTCTGAAAATGTTCTATCAATTACATTATATCAAAATTCTATTGTATGTTAATTGTTTAACATTTAATTTAACCATTAGCATGTCATGTATCAAAATGAAATAAATCAACATCAAAATAAACGTAAACGGCAAATCAATCATAAGGATATGCAAATAAATTATACACAATATTCAATACTAACAATAAAGCAATCTCTTCGATCGATGAATATTCGCATAGTCATTAACGCACTTCTTCAGATAGCACTGCGTGAACGTACAAGGCGTGTATCATTCATCAGTTGTTCTGTACGCGTGTAAATTTACAAGCGAAGTCGGTTCGGCATCGGAATTAAAAGAGGGCCGAGAGCCGATCTTGTGTCGATACTGTCACATGACTAATGGAGCAGGCGCCGATCGCCGATATCGACAAATAAAAATATACCCCAGCCACCTCCCTACAGCACACGTGTGGTTCTTTCATACACGATACCATGCAGGCCAGTGTAGCGAACTAATCAACTCATCAAACTGTACAGTGATTATCATTACTTATTCTCAATAAATACTATGATCCATCGTTCCCTATACCATAATTTATTATGTCACATTTTAAACATTCTTATTATTTTTCCGTTACGGAAAATAATTCATCTCAATATCAAATACATTCCTCGAATAAAAAATATACATTGAGTCAGAGTTAATTTCTATGAATTCAATATATTGTGCTACTACATACAATCTTGCTGCCACTTGAGTTTCGTATCGATTCTCAACAGACTTTTCAAGAGGACCTCATTGTTAAGAGTCTTGTGAGCTAATTGTTTCGGGGAAGTTTAATAAATAAAGTTGAGCTCAGCTGTCATTCAATTTATGTTAATAAAAATAAATTTTAAGGAAATATTTGTAATGAAATCATGATTGTATTAGAACTTATTATTAATTTGAAGTATACAGAGTCGTTATATGTATATATTACGTTGTTAGCTTGGGTGGTCACTTGCACAATGCAAAACCAATACGACCAATTAAAGGCAATTATTTTGTAAAACTATGCAAAATCACTTTAACGTCAGTTTATAGTACACGTAAGAGAAACACGTTTATAAGTAATCACGGTATATTTAAAAAAAAATATATACTTTTATTCTTTTACATTTCGTAGTGCGTAAAAAACTCTACTTTTATTAAAATCGTTGTTACAATTTTTCATTGGTTAATTAATTTAATGATTAATGTCATTGAAATAGACATTGATAAATATTTGATAAGATTTTTCTAGCCACCTACATAGCATATACACATATCATCATCAGCCGATCTGAACCCACTGCTGAGCAAAAGCCACTTCTCACATGGAGAAGGTTTGAGCATTAATCACCACGCTTGCTCAAGACG
>DVQP01000472.1:0-22521 GCA_018231745.1 Danaus eresimus
AATTTTTGTCTGTGTGTTTATTCCCTCTAATCTCTGAAATGGCTGGACCGATTTTACGGAGCTTTTATTGGCAGGTACCTGATGTAGTAAGGAGTAACTTGGGATACTTTTTATCAAGATCCGGAATTCCCGGTTCAAAATTATAACGCGCGAGTGGGAGGCAGGGCTAATAAGGAGCTTAATTTTTTTTTAATGTTGCTTATTATTTTTCTTACGCAGACGAAGCTCCGGGTAACAACTAGTTTTATACATATAATGAAATGTAGGAATAAAAAAGTGATTTTTTAAATCCGTTTGGATCTTGCTTGCTTAACTTTTCTTTGATTAATAATAGGCTTAAACAATGTAGTTTATGGCAAGAGCACTACTGCAGTTTTAGTTTGTTGACTATTGCCTTGAAGCAACTGTAACAAGAGCAACATTGCAGACAACCTTTCAAATCCTTGATGCACGTAAGGAAAAATTAACCTTATCCATTTCATTACTGAGGATGGTTTCGAAATAAAGGATGGAACCCCGCCTGCACTCTGGTTGTCATAAAAATTTGATTAATGAAGTCATGCTTTTCTGTTCATACTCACCGAAGTATGTTCTTTAAAATACTATTTTGTTCAAGTCTTATTTTACAGTACGGTAAATTTGGATGGATGATGGATGTTGGATGTGTCCTATAGCTCCTGGGTGGGAAATGTTAAAATGGGGACCGTGAACCCGTAAAAGAAATATAATATGCAATTGAGCTAAGTAGAACGATGATAGCCGTGATGTAGCGCGGAGAAATTTGATTCGAAGAGCGAAAGCTTCATGCTTCAGCTTCTAGCTTCATGCTTGGCTTTGAGGGATGGCTAGTTTGCATGAAACAGATTACAGCTATAGATGGCATTTACTAAAAATAAGATAAAGGGCTTTTGGATTAAGATCAAAGTAATGAATATGATAAAGATTTTTTAGAGATAGTAGTGAAATATATGCAAATACCTGTTAATGATGTCATAGAGCTTGGTTGAGTTAAAGCCGCCATTAAAACACATATACCCAATTAACGTTAAGCGGAAGAAAAGTTTTATAAAAGACAACAATTTTAAAATGACATTACTCGCAAAATGACCAATTATTTATTTTGTGATATTGATACTTACTATTTAAAAATTATTTATGCAAAGAAGATACCAATATACTCCAATGATATATAATTAAGATTATATTTATGTGCTTTGCAAATAAATATAATAGTCGACATCAGTAGGCATAAAAATTGAATTATAAAGTTAACTTACAAAACTAAGAGAATAGAACCTTATTTTATCTCTACGGTGCCTTTTTCATCGAACCTGGAATAGTACTTGTTTACGAGGCAGTAAATCTGCAGATCTTGTGCCATCCTAATATATTACTTTGAATTCAAAATGGGATGTGGCCACAAAACTCCGTAAAATGCATAATGGCCTTGCTGTGGGGCTTACAATTTGAAACATTTTATGAAGAAGTGTTTAATAGACCTCTTCAATAGTCGTTACTTTAATACCGTTTCTTATTTTTTAATTTTTATATCTTTTTCACTCATTACTTTTTCTTATATCTTATTCTATGTATACGTTTACATTCTACCTCCATTTATTTTTGAAGTAATTTCAACAGCTGTTAAAATAATTAATTAATGACTGTGTGTATTTCGCCTTCTTACCTTTTTCTTATGTTTCACGTTTCAGCAAATTGCTAAAAATATATAGCAGAAAGAAGTACCCCTGGGTAGGAACGTCAAATACATCAAGATATCTATAGAATGAATGAAAAAATTAAATAATAAGCAATATTTTACTTACAATACAATGCCGTAACAACAAATGTCACATGCCTTTAGGAGCAACGATAAGGTCTCAGCTACGTCGTAATCATTTCGATTTCCGACTTCCTAGTTCGTGATAGAACGGAGCCGTTGTCATGTCAGGTACGCCTGCCGCCTTTGACAAGGGCAAGGGATGAGATGAAATGAGATTAATATTGATTTTTACAGCCACGTTAAGATGTTTCCAAGTCGTAAAATGTAACAATAAAGTTCTAAAGGGATCAAGAAATCAATGATATTAAAATTTATTCTAATCTGACATTAAATAATTCACTATTGTCAAATTAAAATTAACTTAAGTAACAAAAATTTAATTAAGTTTTTCCTTTGCATGAATACATTCACAGTAATATATAAAGTTCTAAATGACTTTTTATCCGATCGATTATGTATTTAGAAAATTATGGCTTTATTATTAATATGACATACATAAGTATAGCTTATGTGACAGTTGTGTTTATAATAATTGTTTATAGCATCTACCCAGTTTTCAATTACGCTCTTTCTTCGTAACGATATAGAAAACATTTCTTATAGAGTATTCAATTGTATTTCACGATACGAGCCACTACTAGGCGTATTTTTCTCATTCTAATTCTAATTTTTCTAAATAAATTCTAAAAAGAAGGTACATATAGTTATCTCAATTATAATTTTTTTTATTCGTTCCGAGGTTACAGATAACTTGAAAACACATCACAGACTTTGCTGTAAACAAGATATTCTGTACGAAAAATCAAGTTAAAACATGTCACCTACCGGTGTTATTGAGGATTTTAACTTGTTTTCCGAATCGGAAACATCGACCGGCTATAATAACAACGGGCTTAAAACATAAATATCTCTATAAGCCTTTTGTAAGCCTATTGTTTTGTTATTGATACGCACGTTCCATGCATGATTTTTTATTTAGTTCTTGCAATTATTTTGTATTCTAAATAAGAAATTATAATATGTATCCTAAAATATTAAATAAAGGTAGCTTTAGTATATTTATTCTTATATTTTAATGATATATCCTTAAGAGCGTCGCAGAGGTTCCAATTAATGAAAAACATATGTCATGTCGCCTTTTGTTTTTGTTCCAGTACTCTAATTAGTTTTGTTGTCTGTGAAACTTTAATGAGTCGTCTTACTTTGTCTCATCAAAATAGTGTATTACCCGGAACATACATTCGAATACAATTATGACAAATTAATTTAGTGACAAAAAGTTAACATAAAATGTTATGTCCGTAGGTTTTGAAGTAGCGTTCAATTTTGAAGTAGTCCTTTAATTTGTGTATTTCAAAATAAGCATACATAGTGGCCAAAAAATTATCCCTGACTAAAATACTATACATAATCACATTCTCTCAATTATTAAACGTTAAAAGGCGAAACGAAGCACATACATCCGGTTTATAGGAACCACGCTAATATTGAAAAACTTTGATTAATATCTTTATCGTAAATTATTGAAATTGTATAATAATAATGTTACTAAGCCACGATAAACAGAGAGTTGCTTTTGAGTGTTGTTTAAAATGCGAGACACATAACGATAGACAAAATAGTTTTCAAGCTACTCGTTTGTATTTATTTAGGAAATATAATCATTAACATTTTGCCTATCCAATCGTGTTCTCATCTGTATTATATACTCATTCAGTAAATAACCCATTGTTTAGAAAGGAACAGTTTTTATTGTAAATTTAATAGGAAAATTTCCTACCTCCCTATCCATCAAATATCCATTAGCATAAATATAATGGCTCGTGATTTCTTTACTTAATATCTAATAATTATGTTTGTTAATTAACTCGAAAAATTATATTGGAAACTAATATTTGTTGCATTATGTTAACGACATTTCTAGAAACTTGCATCCCCTGTCGTGAGAACCTTATTCCACTACGCTTTGTATTTCCCAGGGTGGAAACGCAATTTAAACTGTATTACTAGTGTCAAACTTTCTAAATATTATTATTCAGAAACCATACCTTATTTATTTATTTAGTCAAAGACCAGCTGAATTTAAAATTTTTTATGTACAATTAATTTAAATGTTCTTATTAAAACAATTATTCATCTTCTTCAATATTTATTTTTTTGAATTGGAGAGGATTGGGAAGAGATGAAATCAATAATCAACTAACTTACAAATTTCGTTTCGTTCAGCATTACGTTGCTTCTCCTTTACATCATAGAAATATATTTTGCTGTATTTTAACAACATAAAACATTACTTGTCTTACTATGCAGTGAGTAATTTAAATATACGGACATAATAAAAAATTCAAGGTACAAAATCAAAAAATTCAAGGTAAATCAAAAATTCAAGATAAACTTTGCACTACATTAACATGAAAAATAAGTAAATTTCAAAGTATCTACCAATACGAAGGACTGTTTCATACCCTTGTTTCACTTACGACTCCCTATCAACCAACATCTGTCTTCTGCATCAGATACAGCACGGCCTGGTTTGCACACGGAGTACTTATCGCTTGATTAATACGTTGCTAACATGCGAAAAAAGAGCAAATGTTTAAAGTAAAAAATAATATATTTATTAAGTAAAAGTTAAAGAAAGGCTTACAACATGTATTTTTTTCGTTTCCAGTATAACTTTTTACTATTATTTATCAATATATATTTTCTCGTGGAAAAGAATTTATTAATCAAGTGTCATTAGAATTTACAAATTCGATTTTTTTGGGTATGTTACGTACGAGCTAGCTTTAAAAAAATAAATAAACATCGCCGGGCGACATCGTTGTATAGATAAAATATCATATAACGATTGACGTCGCTTACTCAGAAATAAAAAAAAAGAAGAAAACACCGAAGTAAAAAGATAGAGTCATTAGAGCTTCAGTCATTGACAGCACTCTCTCTCTCTCTCTCTCTCTCTCTGTCTCTCCAGAACATTTATTATTCCCATCTTGTGTTGAGGTCTGCCTTCTTTATTCTTCCATTTCGTTTTATCAGAATTTGCAAGACATCATGTCCCTTTTTTTATTTAATCTGTCCACCTTGTTTTCGGTCGACCAATGATCTAATGATGCAGTTATAATAAATACTCTATGACGATCCTTTGTGAGAGGGTAAAACTGACCGAGTCAAGTGTTACTACTACTATACTTAACTCTACCACCTAAAAACTTTAAAAGTAATATGACATATAGCTTCTGTTTGTTAAATGGAGATATTTTATGAACATTTTTATCCCGGAAACTCGATCTTAGATGAAGTAGATACAAAAAATTTGAATATAAATTATTAACAAAATATTTCTTACAACAAATAGTATTCAATAAAAAAATATTTATTTATTTTAAACCTCACCTTTTAGACTTACGTCACAACAATGGCTTTCCAATATCTATTGAAAACTCTATACGATTAGACGATTACTAACAAAAACAATTTAAAGCAAAAGTTACATATGAAAATTTTTTCAAACTTGTAACATAAACAGTGAAACAAAGGATATTTTCACCACAAATAAAGACAATTAGAAAATGTATATTCAATATTATGTAAATGTTTATTTTCGGGTAATAAAATGATACTTGAGCAGTTTTGCCTCTATGACCAATTCCTATCAACTGGCCAGTGGACAACAATGGTTCGCTCTAAGAAGATTTTTTTCCGTCTCTCGGAAAATATATTTTAATATACAACCACATATTAACCACAATGTTATCTATAGTAACATCATCTTTTGAATTTCTGAGTATAAGTCGTTATTTTGTTTTATACATTTCCAAACATGATATCGCAATGTTTAATAATGTAATAACACAATAAACAATAACAAAGCCTAAGCGTGGAACGCCGAATATGTCTTTCATATTATGTATTCATTAATACAAACTTCATAATTACACAGATAGTTTTAATTGTACTTCTTGGGAATATTGCTTGCAATAATTATCCTCTCTTAAAGCTTCCTGTTTCTGGTTTTAAAACTGGTAACAGAGATAAGAGTAACAAACAACAGCTCGGTTACATCAGAAAAAATAATTATTATTTATATCCACAAATGTATTATCTATACCGAACCTCAAGTTTTCCATGATTAATATTTATTATATTAAATTTATTCGTAACATGTACTATGATGAAATAACCGAACAGTTGAAAGAAGGTCCTCGAATACTGGACAGAGGAAATGGCGAAAGATAAACATCACGATTCACGCTCGGTGACAATTGACTTCATCTACATTCTACAGTAACCGTCCGCAATCAGATGTAATGAAACTAATCAAAATGTGACCTACGTTTGCTTTGTTAAAGAAATTTTGCTTTGTTCTCCTAAATTTTAATAAAATACGAAAAATAAAAAGAGTATACTTGAGAGCAACTTCCCTGTCTTGAAATCAAGAATCTCTATGGTAGAAATGTATTGAATAAGTCATAAAGTTGCTACTAGTACCTGATGAAATATAAATATTTAAATGCTTTTATACCTCCCTTTGATGCAATGATAGTAGAAAGTGGTTGATCATAATTTCAAATTTTTAAAACGATATAAAATTATTCTACGTTTGTGAACAGATAATAAAATTCGTTTCAAGAACGAAATATGCAGCAAGAAAAATTTATTTGAAACATGTATTATGGATTCTTATATTTAAACATAGATTGATCATTGGTTTGAATTATACATGGTGACATTATAAATGCCAATGCTTTTTATCTCCCATTTCATATTTTCAAGTTTAAGTCACTGAACTTATTTTGGGCAATTTTTTGTTAAAAAAATACCTATGACATATTTTTTTTACCTACCTCTTCTAAAGATAGGCTACTCCAAGGTTCGTTACATTGTCCTGCAGGGACGCGTGCATGTGCCTCAAAAATTACATAGTAATTACAATTTCTTCTTTTTACATATAATTCTACACAATCAATTTTTAAACCAGAAAAAAATCATGTAGGAACAGGATAATTTTTAACTGATGACGAACAAACAAACGGAAATACTATTAATGCTTGTGAATTGAGACATTTTGATTTTATCTCTCCGACAGTTTCGAATTAGCTCGATAGTAAACTATCTCCATCCTCAAAGAGTGGCATTTTATCAAGAATTTTAATTTTAAAATATTATTAAAATATCTTCTGAACGCAACATGCCACTTATAATAAAATGTAATAAGATTCCCAATTAAAAAATTGTCAATATACAGATATTAAAATGTAAGCTTCATTTTTTGCATAATATAAAAAACTAAAAGATTATTTGAAGATAATAAAATTCTCTAAAAATCCTGAACAAACGGTTTGATAGCCAGCTGTCGTGTTTATACAAAAGAACAAAGAAGAAGAAATATGAATGAAAGTAAAATGACACGATAAATAATTTCTATATGAATAAAATAAAAAAAGTCTAACAAGAAATGTGAGCTAAACAATTAATATTATAAGGATGTTTCAAATAGTAGGTTATTTTTGTTTCACAACTTGTTTATTTCAAGTAAGAGATTGGAATACATAAAGAATGGAGGTTTAATGTTACCTAGCAATCAATACCCATGGACGCAACATTTCGTTAGCTTGCGGTATCTGAATAAAGTATTGATGTAGGTTGAATAGTCAACCTTATCGGAGGTGCTAATGAAGACTATAATGATTTATTCAGATCCTAGAGGCCAGATCTAATGATTTCTGGAATAACACTTTGGAATCCTCCACTTTTAGATATCTGACGGCAAAAAATTTATGTCTGCAAAAAATAATTTTTAAGTGTTCATGATATTCATATGTGAACTTAAAACTTTGATTCACTCTTTAAGAGAAGTCCGCGAATTAAGCACAATCAATAAGTAGATTGTGAAGAACTTCAAAAAGATTTTTTGTTTTTATGAAATGATTTTTTGAATAATTTATATTACCTAAAACTACATCACACGTTAAATCATTGCTTTGACTCTACTAAATCCTAAAAGCATTTCCTCGCCAAATGTCAAACATATTGACATTTCTATTCTTCTATATGTATTATAATCAATTAATTATAGCCGAATGTCGCCCATTCCGAGTTACCTGGTATTGGTAAATGTACCGGAATCAATGCTTTTGTGAAAAAAAGGAAAAGTCTTCTTAATATGCGACCTTTTTCTATGGAGTGAAATAAAGTACAGCCCCGAAAAGTCATTTGTATTTTCTTAAATGTATTCCGTCGTTCTTAGCAAATAATTCGATACAAAGACAGTTCAATTACGTGTAAAAAAGAATAAATAACTAAGAAATAAACATTAAACGTTCTTATGTTTACATTATTCTTATGTTTATATTATCAAAATTATTTTCGAACTGTGAAGCTATTCATTCCTCAAAATTTTATCACTGAATCATTGTTTTTAAAATAACGGATAAGTTACATATACACAAATTTAGATTTATCTAAATCAAAATAAATAAATGTCTCGCTGTGAAAGCAGCCGAAATCAAACCTTAAGAAACATTAAAAAATAGCATGGAATAGTTTAATTAAATAAGAATATAGGTCGTGATATATTCACATCACGAACGACATGTTCAATGTTTGACTTAGTTTCACGTCAGAGTTGAATCCGATTTGCGTCCCGACACATGTAGTTCATCGAACTTTCCAAAAAGGAAACCATGTTATTAAACACGTCGCTTGTATTGTAAAGTTTAAAAATTGGAAGCTAATATGCATATTGTGGAATTTACAAGTGAAAATGATACATTTTTATAATATTTCAGCTTGATGATGAATCAATAGCTTAACAAACTTATAATACATAACAATTACGTTTCGTTCTCATAATCTTTCCTCTTAAGTAACAAGTCGTCAGAGTTTCAACATTCCTGCTAGAGATGTGTTAGTGAGCACTTACCCTAACTAACATCAAACCTCTTATCAAAGTATTAAAATGTTTCAGTTTACATAAGTATATTAAAAAGCAATTTGTATTGTGTCTTTATTATGTCACACATACTTAACACTTTAGTAAGGTCGGGTTCACTTTAAATATTAATTTTAATAAGTTTGCTGAGCGTCACATAGCCGTATTTATTATTAAAACGCTAATTTAGTCTTAGCCGACCTCAAAATTCGTATGAATATTCTGCCAAGGTTCTCACTTGAAGTCTTAGCCAAGTTTAACTAGTGTCTAACTTATATGAGAAATACGTGTATTGGGTGTGTATAGTTAAACAGACTCGTACATCATTATTCTATGACAGTTCTCTGCAAATTCAAGGAATAGGACACTGTCAAATTTAAAGAATCCTTATTCGCTTATTAGCTGTTCTCTCTCTGCACATAAAATGAGTTCTATCTCATTAATGGGAATATTAAGGTCAGTCGGTATATTAGATTATATAAGTCGGCACCATAAAACAGTTCCAGAACGATAGAAAATTTAACAGAAATGCATGGACAGTTACTGTGCTTATCCTTATTTCCTACCTAAATGCCACAGGATTGTTAAAATACGTATTAACAGAGATAAGAACTTTGGATAGTAACTGTCAAATTTAGGTTTTCTTTTAAGAAAAACTGGATAAAACTGAATTGCTTGTAGGAATTATTTTTAAGCCGCCATATTTTGACATTTAAAATGTTTTCTCGTTTTCGATCTCACTTAAAAGACCACGTAAATATGTTGATTTTTTAACAACTTCACACTTTTACGACAATCTAAAACACTATCATAGATAGTACTTAGATGTACGGTAAAAATTTCGGTTAGTATGCACACAGTTTCGCAATAGTACTCTGTGATATGTTCGCATACATATGGTATGAAAGTATGGCTCGGTTCATAAAATGTTATGAGCGCTAGTCTAAAACCGTATAAAAATATTAGAAGATAATTTGGTAATCCGAGTATAGAACGATGATTCGGTAGCCCAGTAAAGTAATTAATTACTGTCAATGGTTCTCGAGAATTTCAAATACTTTTGTTAAATTTGATTTTACGTTAGATTGCTGTCCAAATATTTTATATAATTAAATATAGTTAGAAAATAACTTTGGTATTCCTATTAAAATTGTCATTTTGATGGTTTAAAGCAATAGATTTTTTTAGTTTTATTTCGAAGATTACTTTATGAAGATATTTAATGTAAATAAATAAATTATAACGCATTTAAATTTATCCTACTAAATTAACACAAATCTTTTGCCATGGTCATTAAATTTTTGCTCAATCCATATAATGAGTTGTGTCTGCAAAATATTTACCGATAAAATCACTTAAAGTTTACGAGCTCCCTTAAGATTACAAAGAGTCTGCGTTGGGATAAACTGATCTCATCGATCAGAACTCCTTAACTGTTATCATACTAATTACTAAGCACCATATAACTTACAAGCTTATGAATAAGCTATACATTAGACAGTGTTGTTTATACTTTGACGAGATAACAATGTTACGATCTTAAACTTTGGGAGTTATCTTCATTGGTAAAGCTAATGTGGGCTTGATGGCGATTTATTACACAGATCTGCAAAAAATAAAATTGAGAGCTGCCTCGAATTTTTTTGCGTGATTTTTATATTTTTGGATGTGCTGAATCCGAAAATGACTCATTTTGTCATGGTTTTCTGACAATGTAGGTATCTATGTTAAACCAGTTATCATCTTAAAATAAACTATAAAGGACTTAATTTTTTTTTTTACTTATTAATAATTGCATAACATTTATAACTAAGCATGAAACACTTTTTTTTGTCTGTGAGACTCTTTTTGGTATATTTTTGGGTGTAGGAACCTTCTGTAAAGTCTTTCTGAAGCATCCAACAGTAGTCTGCCATCATTGAGACGATCCATCTTCCCAGATATCTTTTTTCCATCTACATGATATCTTGGTGGAACCGTTCACTTTACATATCCTAAATTTTCTGGAAAGTTGTCGAGGTGGGAATGAAGAAAATGTACTTTAACACTCATTAAGCAACCTAAATCTTGAAATGCTTTCAACATTCGCTTCTAAGTAAGTAACTCAAAAGTGAGTACTTGCTTTTGAGTCTTGATCACCTAGCCTAGCAACTCCGCATAAGTTTTTGGAAGATAAAAGTCTCTTAGCAATTTATTTTGCTCGCCCTGGGAAAACAATTTCGAACTGCTATGATTTTTAAATTCAAAACTTGATGACTTGTCATCGGGTTCAGGGACAGCACCATCTTCGTCAGATCTTGGAATCTCTCCCACGGTAACAGGGGCCTTGGGCATGGGTATTTCGGTCCAATGAGGCATAGGACGATAAGCTGATTGCAGATTGGGGTATGAAATTGATTGCTTCCCCTTTGAATTGTATCCCTTCACATTACACGAAAAAAAGGAACAATCAGCACTATGGAGCTTTTGTTCGCGCCATACATAGGAGTCGCATATCGGAAAGCTTTTTTTCCTTTAGATCAATTCCGAAGGTCCTCAAAACATCGTTTGCAGACTAATGAAGTGCCAAACTTTATCCTGATCTCCAAGTTTTAAGCCGAAATAAGCGAAGTTTATTTTTTTACAAAGTCAGAAAAATTAAGTCATTGCTTTAATACCATATATTCACCACACATATAACAGAAACTGTCAGGTAAATTAACACACTTCCGTACAGACGATATTGCACTATATTGAACCGATGTATAAATCAATAACGACTTAACATGTAACTGTACTGAACTAGCTTTAACGCACACGTTCGAGTTTGTTTTTTGTTTTAATTCACACAAAACGTTCTATACTTAAAAAGTAAAGTTAATTATGGCCTGCTAACATTAAAATCAATTAGTAAAATAAATTAGTACATATTTATTTATGACTTCAAATTACCCCAAAAAATACTTTTTTTATAAATTTCTGCGTTTTGCCAAAAAACCTGACGTTCTGGAATTTTTTTTTTGTTTTCAGAATACTTGAATACATACAGATTAGTTGAATACCTGCTGACAGCATTTTTGTTGCAGACTAGTATAAATTGTCATGTTTAAAGTCTTATAGTCGTACGTACATACAAACATATATATTTATACTCAATCATTATTTATTTTCTTATTCATTCATTCCTTCATTACCGTATTGTTATCAATCCAGAAGTGATATACATTTTTACATATAAAGAATTTTAATTTCCGGTTTAAATGTCCGCGTTAAACAAACATATTAATTCCAGGTTATGTTTGTGAATGTTTACGTAAAATTATAAAAAAATATGTCATATTTTTTATTACATTTGATAAAACAGTTGTGTTTAAGAGTAATATTATATTAAGTAGATAAAAATTATTGTGATCATTAAAAACCTAATCGTCTTAATTATGAACGCATAAATTAATTTGTAAAAAAAAATAACAATTATTTTTTTTTTTTAGAGAAAGTTCTTTGGTTAGTAGAGTCATCGATTTACAACAAATTTACCATTCAGGACGGTTAGAGCTCTTAAATTGAATTCTCTGCCTACAGATAACTTCAGACTGTATTTTTTTTTTCTTCTACTATTGAGCCTTTAACATTCGGACATAGTACGTATTCAATCCGATTTCTCAAAGCTAAACTGTCGAAATTCGCTAACGTCAGCTGACGATTCTAGATAAATTATCGATAAACGTCTAAATTATTCTCAATCGGAAATATATAAAGGAGTATGTGTATTGATCATGTTTATTTGTTATGATAATTTATTTTTATACATTATTTTTTGCACTTTTCTCTGTATTTTGAAATCAAGTTAATGGCAACAACAAGAAAAGTTTCTTAATATATTCCTGCAAGATAGAGCGCCTTACTTTAACTCTCATATTACGGAAAGCTCCTGTAATAAAAATCAGTACACTCTTCCAGAATATTTGACTTTCCTGATAACTTATATAATAAATTACTGAGTGCTTTTCGTCATCATCGTAAGTTACATATGATCAGATAGTAAACGCTCCATCTCAGTAAAAGCCTATTCACTGTTTCCTCCAAGGTCTCAAAATTATTATAAGGGAACAAACGCGCAGGTAAACAGTCTCAAGCATTTATTGGGTGTATGAGGAAGAAGGAAGCATAATCCTTATTCTATACGCTAGGATAAATTTTCGCCGTACGTTTGGTTGACCGTCGGTAAAAAGGGTATAGCGAAATTAAATCATGCAATTCCTGAACATACTCTCTACAAGGTGACTTCTTATCTATGATGGCATTGTATCGAAACATTTTCTTCCAGGCAGCCAACGTTTCTGTGGTAAACAATATAAATACTCTGTAGGTTTACCATTTGGAAGAAAATGATATAAGCGCTTTCAGAATTAAAAGACCAAAGCTTTTACGATTCCTTAAAGATTATTTAATATTCATTGTTAAAATCTTAAAATTTATAAAGTCGCTTACAAAAATCCATTGTAAGATAAATGAGACGTAGTTAAGAAGTGATTGATCGACTTATACTAACTTCACCGTCAATACTTCATTTTCTCTACAATAAAGAAAAAGAAAATATAATTAAAAAAATCATAAACATGATCCCAACAATACTAAAACATTTTTTTAAATACCAATACTATGAACAACACGTAAACCTTTATATTTAAGGAGAATTATTAAAAGTAATTCATATATATTTACACAATTCTCAATCGATTAAACAATATTTAAATGCCTTTATTCTATGTAATACCCTTAATTAACGAACGCCCCGATTGTTATAGATCCAATGCTTAAATATGAAAATAAAAACGTTTGAAACTCAGAGCCTTTTACTTTGGAGCGCTCTTGATATTGAGCCTTTAGCTAATTGAACCTTTCACTTCGAAATTTCCCCAACGTTTTAATCAAAATATATGTTTGTTTATTACTGAAGGGATACGTCTATACTTCAATTTAATCAAAAGAAATCTCATATTTATTTCGACATTAGAAGAAATGCTTTTAAGTTAACAAAGGGTTAGGGTTACTACAGAGACGTCAACTAGAATATAATATAAGCTATTTAGAGTTATTCTTGAAACTTAGTAATTCTTCCGTCAGTTTAACAACATACAGACGTACTACATAATCCTCGTATCTTTCTACTGACAGTGCGTTAAGACGTAGTTGTTGTGTAGATCATTAAGAGTCACATAAACTTGGGACAAAGGAAGTCAACACATCATAATGACTGTGTCCTCGCCCTTCACTACGAACCATTGTAAAACTTCAGAAATTATAACAGAGTTTTATTGTTCTTAAGCTTCAACTAATTATGTTTGATTTTATAATTAAATCGAGATAAATATGTTTACAGTATCATTTTTGTATAAATAAAACTCTTAAGTGTATGTACTAAAATATTTTCTTTCTTGTACTTTAAGTGTCAGTAGTTGTCACATAAAATAACGTCCCTTAAAGTAAGTTTCAAAACTAAATGACATACAATTACAAGTTTGATACACTTATCTTTAATCACAATCTACAGTTTCTACAAGTGTCCACATGCAGCCATTGCTTTACTTTGTAGCTACGTATATAGACAAATATTATTTATTTAACTCTTTGTCTTTAATTGAAAATTATCTTTCAATAGAAGCTATACGCCTGTCTATTATTATTATTTTTATTTATTAAGGTCTCTTAATTAATTTTGGTGACAGCAAAAGGTAAAAGAAAAATCTGTTTTACTTATAAAACTATATTCTAGTTACAATTAAGACCTATGAGTAGCTACATTCTAAAGACATGTTTGTAAATCAGCGATTGAAAACAGACTGAATATGTGTCAAAGCCGTTAAAACATATTTCTTGTTCACACCGATGATACAAGGCTTGTGGTGTTGTCTTCACTTTCCCATTCCCACCAATGCTTAGCACCATAGATGTACTATAAGTTTATTTACCGGCTATGCTTACGTAACAGATACGTAAATAAAATTGTTTTCAAATCAAACGCACAGAACACAAACCCCACAGATGTACCGAATTTAAACCACAATTAAACTTCGGTTCTTACATTACGAATAGTTTAAACAATGAATATTCAAAGTGGTAGTGGTGGTATTTATTAGCTACTATCACTTTACAAAACCACAGACATCATTATGAACTCGCAAATAAAATGGCATTTAATGTGTAATTTGTATTGAAATTAGTGTGTGTAGAATATAAATAAAATAAAGAATATTCGAAGAAACAAAAAAAAAACTGAACTTGACAGAGATTTGAATAGATTACACATTTATTGTCTGTCGTTTCTGTATAGTATACTATCTATAGACAAGATAACGTTGAACTTATTGTTTTTAAGCAAAACACAATTTAATAATTTTTTGCATTTGATTTATACAATTAAAATAAGATCAATACAACTTCTTGACAACTATTGGTCATACGTAAACGCTTAATATTTATTTGTAATCCAATAAAATTCAATTTACGTACTATTAACATTTTAATCTATTTATTTTTTAATGTTTAAAGTACGATTTCTTTTTGCTTTTCCAAATATTAATAGTTTGTTATAATTAATTTATTATGCGTTCGATATTTTAGTACAAATAAATCACTACAATATAAGTTAAAATCTAAAATATTACAGTTATTAATTAACGACAGATCTTTTTGTTGAAGCAATATATTGTTGATACACATAAATTATTTTAAAAACAATTTTGTTGATCTAAATTAGCAAAGTACAATAGGATATTTGGAAAAAATGTTTCTTTAGAAGCTTTTTCACATAAAAGAATCGTTTCGCATCGTGTCGTTTTATTCTCATTCATACTTCCCGCAATTGTTCTTTAGGTACAAATCACGACAGGTGGCTATCAGATGGTAGGTTTAGGAACATTTTTAACGACTCTCAGCTTGGTCTAAATAAAACGTTATATCTATTCATTGTCCTTTCAATCTTATATTTTAAATGCGAAATATATTTGTTCGTGTAATGAATATATATTTTATTTATATAATCATTATTACGATTAGTTATAAAATAATGAAACTATATTTCAATGATGTAATGCGTAAAAACAGATTACTTTTGACGTCAAAACTTTCACTAGTTTTTGAAGCACAGATCAGAAACCCTAATCCGATGTAATGTGAGAGAATTTTCGTTTAACATCATATTGTAACTTAATTAAAATTCCATTCGTTTTACAAAAGCGAAGCACAATTTTTCTATGTATTACATTTAATATCTGGAAGTTTCACGTGATAGCTTACACCTACTAAAACGTAGCTGTCAAATTAACTATACAAACTTGCACTACATGTCGGCGAATAATTGGTACTACAACAACCTATGTTCAAAATGTTCACGTGTGGCTCGCTAGTTGATTTTTAAACTCACTTATTATTGAACCTATTAAAAATTTATTTTAAACTTTCTCGTATTCACATAACATTCTCTACTTTAAAATTCTATTTCACATCTATAATATAAATTTTAGCATTCGCTTTGCTATAATTGAGGAGAATGATGTGACCTCATTCGTCTCTCTCTGTAGATATTGCTTTGTATTTGAAGGCAATCTTTACAAAATACCCATATGTTTACACCCGCTTCAAATTAACCGTTTTCATGCAAATGTTTTAAAACATATTCACTACTTTTATTTTTACTATTGACACGTATCACTTGTTACCTTTTATACATCTAGATCTTTTTAATAATTGTAAAAAGAATTTACATAAAACTATTTAAAACTTGTTTTGAACAATTTTGTTTGTATCAGTTAAATATTGAGCGCTGTGTGTTTATATAGACATAGGCCATACCGTGCCATTACATGCCAAGTTTTTAAAATAATATCTTGTCTATTACTTTTACCACTTTTCTCAAGACCATAAAATGAGGATAAAAAGACCGCTCAATAATCTTGCGTAGCTCCTGATACAAGTCATGATTATAAAGACGGAAATAAATTTATAGAACGTCAGTGTTATGAGATACTTTGAATATTTAGAAAGCATTAAACTACATTTTAAAGTGGAAATAAAATTTCGTAATACAATTATCGTACACGTTATCCTGTTTACTAAATTGTACGAACCTTTTGCTAGCTTTATTGACATTCACTCTAAACGCCAATACATTTTATAAACAACTTGACACACCCCCGCCTCTCACCCTGTGACCCAATTATGAGGGCTGCCTGGTAATTGTATTACTCACCGGATGAATGACCGCCTCATTATTCCATGCTTGAGAGCTTCTATTACGGCCAGTTGTCTACGATTACGTTCTTGTAATATTAGACAACAGGACTTTTGTGAAATGAATTCATAAAATATATTACTTTGGGTAAAATTTCAGATATAAGACTACTTTAGGCTCTTGATTTACTAAGCTTTGTTTTACATGTAAGAAAAACTGTAATGCTATGTATTATATTGTAATATTTATCTCCGTTGAAAGCAAAAGTTTTCAAGTCCACACTTATAAATTTCAGAAACATTTTACCAATGATTTTAATATAAAGAATTTTTATTTTCATTTCATAATAATAGTAAAATAATTTGTAGTCAATCCAGACTACTTAAAATATTGCCTTTTAAAAACTTGAAAGCTAAAATACATCGAATATTTTATGAAGTAGCATTCGCCTACTTAAGCAGTACTTCATTTAATATTTGAAATTTTGAGACAATACTTAAAACTAACGATGATTGAGGATGTCCTCTATACCTGGTCATAAATGTCTTCGTCATCATATGATTTTTTTTTAACTCCTTCAGATCAGAAAGGTAAAAAAGGAAACACCTCTGGAAACAATTGATTTAATATTAGATCGAAAAAATGTATGGTAAAATTTACGACTATTGAACTTTTAAACAAAATATTTAGGGTATGCCAGTTATATTGATCGAGCATCGTAAATATTATCAGAGCTTACAATGAAAACAATAAATGAAAACAATTTCAAAACACATGTTTCAAATCCCAGGTGTGTCATATTTCTATCAGTGTTCCTTAAACATGAATTATCTAATACTATAGTATGTAACATATACAATAAATAATAATTCTTAAATAACTTTTATGCCAAAGTCTTAACTAACATTAACTTACCGTTTGGAGCACTCTTCATATTGATCCTTTAGCTAATTGAACGTTTCACTCATTATCCTAGCTTTATATAAAGGTTTATTTTATATTATGTTTTAATATAATATATTTAAAGAGATCCGTTTATATTTCAATATACTCGAAATATGTGTAATTTATACTTTACCGAATAATGTATAAAACACGGAATCAGTTGATAAATTGTCCTATAATATAAGTTGTTCAGAGTTATTCTTGAAACTTAGCAATTCTTCCGTCAGTTTAACAACATACAGACGTACTACATAATCCTCGTATCTTTCTACTGACAGTGCGTTAAGACGTAGTTGTTGTGTAGATCATTAAGAGTCACATAAACTTGGGACAAAGGAAGTCAACTCATCATAATGACTGTGTCCTCGCCCTTTACTGCAGACGATTTTATAACTTCAAGAATAATTACCAACAGCACTGTTTCTGTTCCTATCTTTAGTCGTAAGATACACGGTAACAAGACGAACATATACATAATATAAACTTTCATATTAAAATCAATGTAAAATTTTCATTATTTATATAGATGACTAAGAAATATAAACTACTTAATAAATGATTATACCACAGTTTACATCAGATAATCTTAATTCACAATTATTATAATTTTTATTTGAACTCTGAAAAACAACGTAGAAGTCTTATTAAGCGAACAAATATATTAAAGATAAATTTTAATGAAATTCGAAATATCCAAAAACTAACCAACTTAACAATATCATTTTCAAACCACACGGTTGGTAAACTTCGCTCACCACATTTCATATAACATTCAAAATTTTCCAATCGAACGGGCACGATTCGTTTATCAATACAGCACATATATGATGATTTTTACGTATATGAGTTTACAACATCCAATTAAAGCGACAGTTCCAATTGTTTATTTCTCCGTTAGTATAATGCGAAGATTTATAAATAAAAAACTAGACACTTTCTGTATCAAGTCCATCAATGAAAGTGTTGATTAGGATACAAACGTTCACTTGGTACTTGTTTGTACGGTCCAACTAAACGCTGTCAAATATAACGAAGATTATGAATGCGAGAACCGAATTATTATCTAATATTGTACTTGAAATTTACAAGGATTCTCGTCTTATAGAAAAATAAACACACCAAAATAATACAAATACAATATAATAAAACAGAAGTCCACAAATTTAAATACAAAATGTAGACAAAAATACATAAAATCCAAAATGGAAACAATATTGAATTGTACAATGTCTATAGAAAAATATAATAAATTATGTACGTAAAACGGCGGATTAACTTTTAGGGGAATGTAGAAGTCTCTGTGAGGCGATACTTTTTGCCTCAATTGAAAAAGGTCACGTATTAGGGCCATGCTTTTCCCTTTTATCACAATTGATTTAATTTATATAAGCTGATATAAATTTTATTACATTTACTTCTTTTAATCAAAAAAAAACTCACAGTAACCTATACCATTTAATTCATTATATCGTTTTTGACAGATGGCCAATGGACGGTTTGTTTGGAAATTCTCTTTGTCTGTATTCAGTGTTTTATTTGTGTTTATTTTTAATTTTTCTGGGAATGGATAAAGATTGTGAATGTATGAAGAAGAAAATAAAAACCATGACGGTTGCACTGTGTTAAATAATGATTTAATCGAACATTTTCTCTTGTTACATATCAGTAGATAGTACCGACTTCTAATAGAAGTAATTGTATATATTTATTTTGGTATTAAATTCAATTATTTGAATGTAAATAAAAATAGTCTTCGTTTATCTACATTAGTGCACAGTCTATTTTTGTTCAGATCTTACTGAAAAGCAGTATGATAGGAGTCAGACTTGGGGCACACTAGCTTGACCCGGGTTCCGAGTATAATTATAATTCAATGGATATGTGGTGTGACAGACAAAATCATATGCCTAAGGGATATTTAAGCTTACTGCCATAAGCTTTACTTACCTTAGCTCTCAATGTATTCAGTTCGTATCTAAGGAAACCTAGATAATTGCAGGTATTGATTTATGTTTACAAACAGACTTTCCATATCGTTGGAGTAGAAAGCTTCAGTTCTGAATAATTTGTTATGATTCCATTAATAGGTGAAGCAACGATTCATACTCCTTAAAATGTATTAGTAATTAAAAACATTCAAGCCTTTAATCACTTAAGGTTAACACCCTTTTGGTTTTTACTTTATTTAAAAAAGAACTACGGGACTTATAGAAAAAGGCCAGCATAGAATTCTTGAATTAGACTTGATTTTGAGTATTTAAAATAAATATTAAGTAATAGATTTAATTTGTTTGATTAAATTTTGAGTTTTCTAGTGCTCTAAATTTAATTTAACTGAAACGTAATAAAACAAGATAGGTTTTTATAATTATATAATTTATATAACTTTATTGTCAGCGTTTAAGAACAAAATCAAAGAAATTTTAATATTTATAACTCAGAAAGTTTTTCGCAACTTTATATATTCTTCTATAAATAACAAGAATTTCTCAATATTATTAATACATATACATAATATACTCAAAAAAGATACTCATAAACCTCTAAGATGTCTGGTGACATGATTAAACCACATTCATTTGAAGAATAACATTCTTACTCCTTATTATCATTCATTTGTTATTAAATAATTTAACAATTTTGTTTCAGTTGTTTTCACTATTCCATATATATACCATATCTTATTAAAAAAAAAGGTTATGTATTTAAAAATATTAATAAAAGGAAAATATATTTTTTTATCCGTCTTTGACTACATTTCACCTCAAAAAACATTTCATACAAATTAAAAAAATACTTTAATTAGCATAAGAATCCTTCAAGGTGAAAACAACAATTTAAGTAATTCTTTAAATCTAATTACACTTAAGTGCTATATTTAATAGAACAGACAGGTGATGACAGACAGATGACAGACAAAAATAATTAGGTAAAATCAATAAAACGTGTAATATTTAGTAGTTATGTAAAATATTTCTAAATTACTATCAGGTAATTTGTATATCCTCGCAACCATCAACCAAAACACGGTTAGTGTTAGACATATTCATGTCATCAAAAATTATTGAATATTCGAAAATTTATTAGTTTTAAATATTAATAGGTTACTCCAGCTCTAACATGGACTGTTTCGCCACCACCAGCGGATGTACCACCCTCCTACAGAATAGGCGTGCAACAGTCTTTAATTGCAGCGTCTCATCAGATGAGTGAGATAACCAGTAGCTCTTTCCCTTTCCCTTTTTCCATCCTTTCCTCTGCCTCTTCCCATTCAAGTGTGACAACGCATCCACAAACCTATGCTGCATGTTCATAGGCAACGCTAACTACCTCCATCAAGTTGGCCGTTTTCTCGTTTGCCCCTTTAGCATAAAAAAATATAGACCATAAATCTTAAATGTGTCCAAGCTCATTAAACCGTAGCAACGTATCGGCACTTTAACCTTTTAATGTTGTTTATGACATGTGTTGTGTAACTAAACATAATTAGTATTAAATAGTTTCGGTATCAAGAGAACAAACATTGGTAATACTAGTTTAAAGAGGTAGAATTCGGTCCCTTGACATAAAAGGCTACACTGACCCAATTATGGAGGTGGCCTCGTAATTGTATCATACATAGGATGAAAGAACTGATCAGTGTTCCACGCTCGAGTGCTTTTTATTATAGTTTATTGTGTGCGATTACATTTTTATATAAATATTGCGATGTCATGTTATTCTGGTAAAAAATATGAGATTCAATATAAAAATCAGAAAATAAATATCTTGTGAGTCTCACATGAAAATGATGTGATATGCAGAAAGTGCTTTTCAAAAAATTGCTATCGACAGTGGACTTCGGTGAGATGTAGATAATTCAAATAATGTTTTTATTTTATATCGTCCTTCCTTTATTACAATTTACAATTATTGTCCAAATAAATAAAGAGAATTCTTTGTTTACATAATATATGAAAGGAAATGTGTCCTTGAAATAAAAATATATCAAAATTGTTATCCTCGTGCTATCCCTATCATTCATGTCTTTATATCAGCAATAATTTAAACAGGTTAGGAGTATAAGACAAATGGGATCCTTCAAAACAAATACGATGTTATAAAAATATATATTAAAAAAGAGTTTTATTAATAACGCTGTCTTTATCGTATACAAAACCTTTTTAAATATAATTATGTTTCAGCAATTTTTACAAAAAGTCCTGAACACCTAACACTTTAATTTTTGATATTGAGTGACATTTTAAGATACGCAATATTGATTTAATAGTATTTTCATTTTTCTTATACAAAAATAAACACAACATACACATATAATAAAGAAATATATATATTCAATAAAGTAATCGCTCCGTTGTAGTGGAGTAACCTAAATCACTTGGTATATATCTATAGAAGTGGCGAAAATCTTATATAATCCATAAATAATAAACATTTTATTATAAGAGGTCATCATTTATTAATTTACCTCCCAATCAGAAGATACAACAAACTAGTAAAAAAAATCAACAGCAATACTCAATTATAAAGGAAATTTTATACATATATATATAACGAAATTAACAATTACTTTTAAAATTACATTTGTATATCATCATCATCATCATCAGCCTATCGATGCCCACTGCTGAGCAAAGGCCTCTTCTCACA
>DVQP01000473.1:0-22511 GCA_018231745.1 Danaus eresimus
TTTCTTATCCAGATTCTGTTTATAAAATAATAAACTTAAGATGTGAATGCGTTGCAAGTCAGATAAGATTTATCAGGAGCAGCAATCGAGAAGGTTACGCTAAAAGAGATCGAATTTGATTATATTTCATGTTCCACTTTAAGGAAAGAGGAAATTTATATTACAAATTTATAAATAAAGGTTTTAAATATGCTTTGTCATACTAACACAAACTAAGATTATTATTTGAAATTCAACAAATTTGAAACCGCCAAACGTTGCGTTGTTTAGGTACGGTCTCACACATAAACACAATTTTTTTTGGTTAATAAAGAATATTATCCTTGACCACATACATATATATATGTATGTGTGCTATTTGCAAACTGCAGTTTCTTTGTTAAAATTGATTTGTGAAACGATTTTTCAACAACTCGTAGACTCATTAGATTATATTCTGGCAAAGAAGCATTCCGGCCAGGGAGCTCTGTGAGATTTATAATTCTTAATTAATACGGACCATAGATATGTAAGCAAAAAATTTGTAAGCTAAAAAATAAGAAATATTCACAATAAAGCTATCTTTGCATACGATTTACAGAATGCGAGTTGTGGAATTTCTTTTTCTTTGAACTACTGTCAGTTTTGGGACAACTGCAACACGAGCGTCATTCATTTCAAACGTGTTTAGCAAAGAGTAGATTAAAAAATTAGTTTGTGCCCAATTTTAAATGAAGAAAATTCTATTAAGCATCACGAAACATTAAAAAAAGAATTGAATGAATGAACTAAATCTGTAAGTTGGGTCAAGTGATGGCGTGGTCAGGAAAAGAAAGGGTTTATGTTGGAAATTCATCTTAAACATATGTATGTACTATTCAAGGAATAGATTATCATTCCCATTACTAAACTATTCTAAGCTGTCAGTGATTAGTTTGATAGCGTAAATAAAACATTACAATCTTTAATCCATATTTATTACGGGATAAATAAATATAAAAGGAAACCGTAGTGAGCTTTCGACGCGCATTTAAGTGCTAATTAAGTTTGTTGTAAAAACTAGTTGCATTCGCCAGCCATCGGTAATATCGGTAATCATGAATATTGCAGTAATCGTGTGACCATGTTTTAAATATTCATAGCATTTTATTTATTTCTATCAAAATATTAAAAAGATAAAATCCTTCATGATAATGATGATTTTTTTTTTTCAAAACATTTTCTTATAATACACATATTAGGGAGTATTTAGTTGCTTGTGAAAGCTTTTTGGAAACGGTGTACTATGACAAAAATATTTCTTGGATGAATAAAGGTATACGCCATGGCTTTGTGATGGTAACCCTACATATGGTAGCAGATGTACTGAATTATAAGGACATCTAAATGCGTGTTCATGTCGGAACGTATAGAGACGTCAATCCGACCACCCAGCGAGTTCCAGGCTCCAGCCATCGTACTTGATAATCGAACGATAGAATCGATTAAGCGCTGCGTTTATACAATATTTAAAATCCCTATTCAAGCGAACTGATGTCAATTCAAATGATAATAGTTTTGCAAAAAAGGTTCTATACAGATATAAAACCTCTTTGTCGCCTCACTCACATTAATTCCTCGTGAAGAGAAGCTACTGAATTTTGTTATGACATTTTTTACCTGCATCCTAAGAACATTATTAGAACTCAAGTCTCAAGTGTACACGATTAGAGTTATTAGTGACTTGTAATTCAGCCATGCGATCGTTGTTTGTACACAATGCGAGTAAGTAACAATTTGTTTAATTCCGCTTATCGTATCTCTAACTGAGCAATTTATCCAATTAGGTGTCCCGCTCCGACCGCCCACGAAGAAGGGCTATTAAGACTAAATTATAATATATTTAGTTGGGCATATTTTGGGACGGGCGGACGATTTGAGTTAGGAATAAAAAGCGTATATTTGAAGCTAATTCCATTTTGTTAGTCGCGTGCAATAAACTGTTTCCAATGTTAGTTTTTTGTTACTTAAAGGATTGGATTTATGTTATTATTTATTCAAAATTGTTTGAAGACTTGTGCTCTCGAAGGTTTTTTTTTTATTTTACGACCTTTTTGTAGACCGTTGCCGTTTTTTAAGTTTTAGAGTTATGTGATTAGTTAAAAGTAAAATTTATAAACTGATTAAGCATTTCGTAGAAGTGCTTAGATATTTTGTCATTATTTATGAGATGAGTAAATAATGTTGTAATAAAATCCAAGTTAACTAATATTTGGTATCAGATTCTAGTATCGGAAAGGTTATAATATAAGGCTTTTTAAGAAACTGTCACTCGCATATTGTAAAGGAAACAGTTCCTTGTTCATCTTTTATTTATTTTACGAGTGTTTTGTGAAATAATCTGCCATGTTTATGTTGGACAGGTTCTTACATCGTAGGTTAGCTAATATTATTGACTGACATTACGCTTGTTGTGTTAATATTATGATTTAGATACACTCCCCATTACTGTATACATAACATTGATGTTTTGTTATGTATTTTGTTACTTTAATATGTTTTTAAACTGATGTATAACAGAACACTGGTTATTTTTATAGAAATAAACGTGATAAAATTGTTATATATAAATATTTTCAATATGGCGTTGTCGTCGAATTGAGTACAAAAAAAAATTTGTTAAAAAACAAAAACTTTAACAAGTTATGTTACAAAAAGACATTAATAAATAAAATTTGAATATTGGTGAATTAATAAACATAAATAAAAGTAACCTTAAAAGTTGTACAATATATAATAGGCTTAAATTTAAGTGTTGGAGCCGATATCACACGAGTAATATTTTTTTTAT
Organism: Danaus eresimus; assembly: GCA_018231745.1. NCBI lineage: Eukaryota > Metazoa > Arthropoda > Insecta > Lepidoptera > Nymphalidae > Danaus > Danaus eresimus. Next base: position 2,810 of record DVQP01000473.1, read on the forward strand.
GACAACATTTGACTAACTATTTTTTTATGACAACATTGTCTGGTTGGTTATGACTTACTTTGAAATACGACTGGTGCATAAAATACTTACAATTCAGGTTGTTTAACACTACTATAGTTAGTTAGTTAGTTTGGCCTACAAGACGTGAAGTTACACATATGTCCCGATAATAAAATAGTTGCGATCACTTCACATGAGGTTTTTTCATGTTGAACTAAAATTTTATTTAGAATTTATTTATCTTTCTAATAATCTAAACAAGATCAAAATTGATTCATTGGTTTACACTTTGAGATGTCATACAAAGACAATCATAGATAATAAATATTTATGTCAAAATTAGATATGTAGATATTATAAAATAAAAAATTTAAATGTTCAAATCAACGTAGCATAGTATGTGGGTGCCCTTATGTTAAATTATAATTATTTATTGATATTCCACTCAGCTCGCTCCAACACGGCTATAAATTCGTCAACGTCGTGCTTGTAGACACACTTCACCAATTTACTGAGCAGACTTTAGTCAGTGACCGGAATCGCAAATACTAACTTCGCTTGTATTTAGGCTCGACTGTTTTAGTAGTCTGCTGCACTTGTAGTGACTTGTATATGTAATGACGGATAAGTTAAAGTATAAATATATTGTTGATATCGGTAAAATGTTTCACGTTTCCAGTGTGAATGGAGCCATAGCTTAGACAATAGTATGGCAAAGACAATAACTGACGGTTTAGTCGTTAATACTGAGGACTGTATTCATTCAAATACTAAGAAATAAATCAAAATTTAAACCGTTTAAAAATGATATAAAAATTATACTTAGAATACTCTTAATATGTGTCCTTTGGTTTTCTGTATGTTTGTTCAAAATAAAGACTAATGTTATCTAAAATGATAATATTATCTCGACAACTTTTACTTTGAACATATTGACTGATAGTTATAAATAATTCTAGAGTTTTCAATTGAATTACATAGTAAATAAACACGAACAAGTCCATTCACAACGCACTCTATGTAATCGTAATGAGACAGTTTTATTCAGTTAAATTTTTCAAAATCGTACTATGGACGGTCACACAGTCGTGTTATTAAAATAGCTGTGTCGTAAATGCCCCTCCAAGAAAACGTACCGCTATTAATTATTCATTAAAGCTTGTACGTTGTCCTGTTTGTAAAATTGCGCTTTGCTAACAGCGTTCTACCTTCAACTAAATTAAAACGTTCAGCGTTGTGGTCTCAATCGTGTCCCACGCGACGTTCCTAGAAGATATATAGAGAGGCGTCCCGCTGGGTTTTCGCTCGAAGTGTCAAAATGTCCAAGGTAAACCACCCTAAAGAGACCGTAAAGCGTCGCTTGAGTTTCGTACCTGGCTTTTGAAAAGTAAACTCTAAGAACATGTATCATAAGAGTATGTATGCCGCATTATTAACATTGTTCTTCATGGTATATTTGCGGTGCCCAATATCAAAGGATAGATCTCGTTGCATTCTCGTCTTCGGGATACATTTAATTCAATGGATACTTTTACGATCTCTAAAATTCCTGGAAGGCTATTGTAAAATAACGTTTTCGTCGGCCGTAGGTGAGATATCAATCCGATTGCTCGAGTTATTGATGTAATCCGATGCATTTCGGATTACTGCTAACTATGACGTCACCATTATGACGTCATCTGTCAAAGACAATAACACAGCCAGTTGTTACAATCATCACAATAACCGCCATTACAATTAAGTTATTAATTCTTCGATTTAATTAGAATATATATACATATATACATAAAAAGTAATAGTTACCAGTCGTTCTTAGTGTGTATTGGTATTAAAATACATATAATATATAACTTCGTATTTAATATTATAAGGTGTTCTAATCAATTAAAGTCACGGTAGATTTTCTACTGCTTCATTATTCACATCACACGATTCACATCTCAGATTCAGCGAGTGTTGTCCGCGGCGCTTTGGCTTAGCGCATTCGTCAATTCGACGTCTTAATGTATTTGGAGGGAATTAATAATTTAGTATTACACTTGTACATTCAAAGACTTCATTTCTGACCATTTTATATAAAGGAGACGTTTGTTGATTACAACATCGTGTGTATGAATGATTGATTATAGTATTGACTGCAAATATTAGTATTGAATTTTATAATAAAAAATAAAATTTTTGATGTTTTTGACGGATCGTACTGAAAAAAATCATTACGTCATATATCATTATGTCTCTTGGAGTATTCTATCATTGTTCATAATGATTGATAATTAAATCTATTTGAATGTACAGTGAGCAGCATACATACGTCTGACACACAGTAATTAGTCTGAGTTAGAAACTTGATAGTTAACTGTATACGTATCGTTAAAAGTTTTTCATTCATGAATCTTTTCACATTCGATGCGTACGCAAACTCGTACTTATACATATATGGGATTAAAATCCAGTAAAACGAAAGAAAAAACACATTTCATCACCATATTAATAACTCTGTCCGTCTACATATAAAAAATAAAAGTTACACAAACACGTACCTAGTGTATAATAGAAATAAAATTAAGGGAATATGAATTCGTTATCACAATACAACACACGGATTAGATGTGACATGCCAATGTTAAAAGCTTTTATAAATACATAATACAATTAATTAAATACATTTAGGCCCATATAATGTTTACGAATGCCATCCGCGGGTAGCGTCATCATAAAATAGGATGAACAAATCTTTATGTTCATATCTCGGTGGGAAGAGATGGATTATATCAATTTACATGCTAAACATTTATGATGGCATTAACTAAACAGCATTATTAAACATAGCTTTATCTTAGGAAACGGTCTTAAAATATCTGATGAGTTTTATAATTTCATTATAATTATATATATTTTTTAATACTATTTACCAATCTATGTTTGTTGTAAATAAATAATATTCTACATTAGTTGTGTAAAACACGACTGTTTTGTTAACTGTCAATAATTGTGATCGATGGTCCGAGTTTCCGAACGTGTAGTGGGCTTGTAATAGCTCGAAAGATCATTTTTGATACACAAACGATAATGCTAATATGTTAAGTTGGGAGGCGATTGATTTGTATTTTTCTATGGTTTCCTCGATGGATCCTCTTGGCTGCAGTCTCCCGGTATGGCCGCTAAATAAATTCATTAGTTAAATCACCGCCGGCGGCGTTTTATGTCGGTAACTTCAAAGGGCCGGTCCGCCGCCCTGCCGGGGGCGCGTTCGCTCGACTTTTTACTAAGAAAACTCTGTAAACAAAATGATATGGTACGTCCGAATGTTTGATCCGCTTTATTATCTGTATACAAGAAGAATGTTTGACTAGCAAACGCTCTCTCTTTGTAGTAATTGTGATCCGTGTAATAGCTGGATACACTGACAACAACTTTACGTTGAAGTGACATCGTAACACAAAAATAGTTCTGATTATGCAACGTCGTTTATAAAAATGAGCCAGTAATTTGATTTGATTCAACGCTACTGATAAGTTGCATTCAATTCGTAACTCTTCGTATTCTTTCTTGTAAGCAGTTTCATTCAATGCTTTTTATTTTACTGCCCCACATCACATCCTCTCAAAATTAAAGGGAGACAGATGCATAACGTGTGTGGTCCTCAGGTCGGAGCTTCGGGTTTTCTCGGCTCGACTCGGGCGTCGTCGTCTCGCAGAGCGGCAACGTAATCGGTCGAATCATGATGGCGGCTCAACAAACATTCAGTACATGTATTCAGCTAGTTCAAGATTCAGTACTGCTCGGATCGTGCCAGTGTCGAGACGTGGTCGCGGTGCTATCAATAGTCGAAATTCGGCATCGTTCCGTATTTCGTTTCGGCCAGTGATAAACAGAAGTGTTGAATTAGAGTGTAAAGTTGTGTGGTTATGTGGCGGCGAGTGATATGACATCGTGTGCCGCCAGACGGACACCGGCCGCCTTCATGAGGATACTGGTGACAGAGCTGGCCCCGAGATCATGGTGGCTCCCAATTCCGAGGCTCCTTCGAATCCTCGGATAGCGGCAACGAACGAGACTCCCTCAATAGCCGAGGCGCGACATAGCGCTGATCTTTACATACGAACCAGTTGGGTTGACGCTGCATTAGCTCTCTCGGAACTTGAAAAGGTGCAGTTATCATTATTTGTATTAATTTAACGGTGTCAAATTTACATTGTCATATTGCACGTGTGATTGTTTTTCTGCGAATGTCAATAGACGAATGCGGCAGCGCATTAGCCATGGCGCCAACTAGTGGCAGTAGTGAGTACTATCAAGGCCGCCAGTACTTCAAGCCGTTCACTCGAGTAAAACTTATTGATAACGTAGCCACACGATCAAGAGCCGTGAGACCTATCAAATGTCCTATTATACCAGGAGCTCGATTCATAAACATTTTTTTTTCAAATGAATTCATGTATTACTTAAACAAAACTTTTTTAAATTCAAAATTACGAAAGTCCTAAAAATATATATATTAAAATTAAATCCATTGAAGTGTAAACTCCTACAAATTACAATGCGTTACGGACTTTTGAAAGCCATCTACAGCTGAATGTCGTTTTCGATAAAGGTAGCGTTTTCCTAGAAGGCCTTATGAATACGGGTGGCCTTCCCGTTTCAATGTCCACCCCCCCGTGGCAGAACACAAAACATTTCTTACCAATGCTGTGAAGAGGCGACTAACGTTAGCAAAATTGTCGTGTTTAGTTAGTTAAGTTTTTATAGTTATGTTTATTTCTTTAAACTCATTCTTAAACAACTGAGGTAACAGCTGTATAATAATACCTACCACCTCCTACCCGTCGTATGAGTATTCGAAATGAAGCAATTAAGGCTCAGCGGGTAAGGCGCGGGCCGCACGCGCATCGCCGGCGCCGATAGAGACATCAACGAGCGCTAAGAAATAATAGCGGGTTAATGTTTTGTGAAATAACGTACTTTTTTAACGATTTTTAGCAATTAAATTTCGAATTTTTTTATACTTCTGAATGCTATTTAGGAAGTGTTTTATGTTATTATTAGTATACTGAGAGACCTTTAAATAATTTGTTTTATTTCTCACTTAAGTGTTTGATTGTGACGTGTTGCCAGTTTATATTATTTTTTTATAGATAAATATGTTATTTTTGTAACAACAAATCTCGATAACTTCTTAAAAATAAAGAAACAACATCTAAAAATGTATACCCATGAAGGACCGCACAGCGTTCAGCTCGGGGAATTGAGACATCTTGTGGTTTCCGATCACGCGTCCCTTTCTTACTTATTCAAAAAGCTGCTGCCTCCTTTTCTTGGAGCTTGTCTTCCGTCCCTCTTCCCCACGTGCACATCATAATAGTGCATCTTCTTCCAAACATTGCGTGCGCCACGGTCGGCAGCTGCACTGTAAACCTATAAACGATTGTTTCTACACCCACGATTCTCAAATGCGCATCGGACTTCTGGGTATTGCTATAAGAATAGAACTTGCCGACGATTCATCACCAAAATGTCAGGGAATTCTATCGATCGCTATATAATTATCGCTCGAATAGACTAGAGCCCGAGCGGATACAAAAAATACACAATAACTTAATCGAGAGAACATCTTAATGGCGCTGACGGCTGAGTTAATAATATTCTTAATTAAAAAATCAGATCAAACCGTAAGGTATTCGAGCTATTCTCGCTGGTTGACCACAAGCGTCGAATTACAATTTGAATCATTTATAATATAACAGGCTCACTGGGCACAACACTTGGCCTATACACTTAATTAAACATTGTCATTTTTCCCCATCAATACACCTCGCTTCCGATCCACTAAATCACCACATGTCTTTATCGACTAGGATGCATCTAGTAGAAAAAATGTATCAAATAGCAAATATAACATTTCACTCGTTATCAGTTTTACTTGGAAAGCTTTATATGACATGTCTTATAAATTAATTTGTATACGTATTATTTAACTGTGAATTTCCTTAGCGTGTTAAGATGACCTAATTATCTCGCTGCGGTTTTGGGTTACGTTATTGTGATCCTTTATAAATACGCAACGAAAAAAATTTCATTTCATATACGTTCTATACTATCGTTATTTTTATTAATAAAATTATCTTATAAATCTATTTACGAATCACTATGATTCAAACACAGAACATTTAATATCGACCATGAGTGTATCTATTACATTTCTTTATCATTTTCCATGTTCAAGTGTTGGTGTGTTACAATAAATTACGTAAAGTTTTAATGGTCATTGACATCCAAAAACGCCCGGTGGCCGACTGGCCAATTGATTACGATCAATGTCCTTGTAGAGGATCATATAGACATACCAACTCATAATTATTTAAAGCTATCGAAAAATATCACCTTGTATATTAAGTATGTAATTGTTAAATATTTAACCATGTTCTGAACAAATATGAAATGAATAGAATGACATAAAAAAATATTATATATATACATAACAATTGTATTATGAAATCGGTTAAAGTTCTTTTAAGTGGATAATCATTTTTTATTTCCATAGAGTCATGTCACATTCGATCGGTCGGTTATTGCAGTGAGAATGAATATTAAATATATTATGTTTCATACGGACAGATAAATCTTAAAATAAAACGCTCCCGGTCTCCCCGACGGAAGATAATTGCGGCGAGCGCGACCCCTGATAACATACAAAGTGCCGCAAACCGAACAACCTATGACGTCTAAAATTACATCTATAGCGTTTCCTGTCAGATAAATACAATGTTTACGTTCGACGTATAAATAGCTACGAAATGTGCGGACATGAGCGTATCTGATTGAATCAATATACTCACGCAGACAGGAAACACATCGTTAGCTGCTGTCTCATTATTATTCTCTGTAGAGATTTGTATGAAAATGTTTATCTGGAGTGGCTGCGAGCTCGTGATGCGATTGTTATCTGCAGGAAACGTCTCGGCAGATCACAGACTAATATAGCTTGCGTCATCACGAACACGTTAAGGTGTCGACACACACGGATATGTAGTCTTTAGGCGCACAGCGATAATCTTGTGTGTTCCGAGCTTAAGAGTACAGCGTTAAGTAACATTAGCTACACGAATTTCACAGTACAGTTGTTTGAATCAAAAGTGCTGTATTCGAAACAAAATATGAATGGGGTTATGTATTTTAAATCTAGAAGAGTGTGTGTAGCGCACTCCACGTGATAGGAGCCTGCTGCGCGGACGCATTCCGGCTGTGACGTCACGGCCACCCAGAGTGACTCCACTGTTATGTTCTTCATTCATCCGTCCGAGTACATCCTAATACTATTGTATACAATAACCTGTCATGTGAAATGAAACACTGAATATTAATATATATAGTCCGATATACCATCACCTATATAATAAATATTAAAACATTAAAAAAGGTTTGTTACTATGAGTAATATAAAGTAAATAACATTGAAATATAATGAAAAGATATATTTTAAGTCACTTACATATGATGTAGGTCCGGGTGTAGTGTGGAACACACCGTCAAGTTTGTTTCTCGGCTGTATGTATCGGAATCTCTTCACTCTTAGGTTTATCGTATCTATGGTTGTCTCCGGCTGCGCTGCCGCAGACGATGGCTAATGACAGTCATTACTATGCTAACTGACGCCATCCATGCCCATGCAATATAATTTTAAACCTAGTTTTAACGTCAAAATGTAAAAAAACATGAATACTATCCCTATATATGTATATTAATTTGATTTATATAATAATTTCTATATAAAAATTCACATACAATAATATTTTAGAACATATTTACAATGTATAAACATATTTGTATATAGCCTTATCATTTGGTAACGAAGGCAAATAAAAAATACGACAAATTTAAAAATTATATATATTTTTCTGTTATCAAGTTAAATAATTCACGCATTTTACTACGACTCGTCGAACTGGCTTTATCTTATTAATCGCTTTGTTGGAAAACAACATGCCTACATAAATTTACACTAACCTACTTAATTAAATCTATGGTTACAATAAACACGAACCGGCCGGTTTAAGCTAGTGTTTTAATTTAATATCATTTATTATGGAAATGGAGCAGAAATCGATATTACATTTGGGAGGTTAATGTAACAAAATGATAGCGTAGTTATTAGTTAACGATATTATAATAAATTGTGTAAATGAATACTTTTATTTATTGCGAAATAATATTAGGAAATCAGAAAATAGCTAACAATTTACAGTTGAATCGTGATAATGCGTATTAAAATTAATTCGCTAGCCCTCATCCGTTTCCTTTCTCTAATTCATTTATGTTTATTCAGTTTCTACGTAGACTTGTTGTTTATTATGTTAGAGTAGTGACTTTATTGTATATTCGGTATGTTTGAGTCGTGTAAACTCGCGTGCGGTACACCTTAGGTCGGCCGTCGCCTGATCGGCGCCACGCAGATGCCGCCGGGGCCCGCCCGCATCTCTCATTAATCACAATCAACTGAGAAATTATTTCGATGTTTAAAATCTTTGCTGCTATATCTTCCGCCAATGTTATGTAATATTACATTTAAGCGAACATTCACGTTATCATGTGAGGTAATGAATGCATTTCTCTGCAGGGTAACATTGAAGGAGGTCGGACTTCACTGTGGATCAGGGCCTGGCTTCAGGAGCAGCTGTTTATTTTGGGCTGTTTCCTACAAGGCGACGCCGGGAAAGTTCTGTTCGTGGCCGTCCTAGTGCTGTCTACTTTCTGCGTCGGCCTCAAATCAGCCCAGATTCACACGAGGGTCGACCAGCTGTGGGTTCAAGGTACGTTAAACGATCGCCCCTCATTCAGCCTGGACGCCATTATCTTCAGTCAATCTTGAAACCTGTAAATGTACATCAGATATAAAATGTGCGTCGGTGCGCATCTCATTGAATACCAATCCGGGGTCTGTGTGAGTCGAGCCGCTTCCGCTGGCAGTACGTGCTCAGAATCAGTCTCAGAGTACAAGGGGGCCGCGTCACATTACACTGTTGACGGACATGGCGAATTTATATTCCCGGAACATATTTTTAATGTACATCTGTCCGGTTCATTGTTATACAAATTAAATGTTTACTGCACCGACTGCAGCCCTTCAAAGGGATAATTGTAGCTGCTTCCACTTTATGGCCGATACGTGTGAGTCGTCCATATGGGGCCATTGATATAAAACGCAGGATATGCACTCCTCTGTTTATATTCATGTATTATAAAACGATTACGTTATGACATATGAAATTATTGTTCTTTAAGTGCATTAATTGTTTGTGTATACGCCTTTATAATTTTGTTTTAATCGAAAACCAGGTTTAGAGGTTTTGTTGCAGCGAAATAACTCTATTTCTCTTTTCTAACGTTTAACTGTCAATTTATGGCCGGTCTTGCGTTGTTTATTGAATGTATTGGGTGGTCAGCTGTCAACTTGTAAAATTGTATCTCGTAAATAGCTTGAGACAGGTATTCGGACCTTTATATTGCTGTTATCTAACGAGTATTCGAGTTTAAATAATTAATCGTACGCATAACATAACAGGCTCTGTATCTCATGTGGAATTTTAATTTAATTAGTTATCCAGTTGAACCATAAACCGAAAGTTTACTTTGTTTAAAAATAATAATAAACCATCGCTTGTAAGCTTTAACACATATATTTTTTCAGTTTGTAAGTTTTATGAAATCGTATGCGTGACTTAAATTATAAACCATAAATATTGAAATAGCTATGTATTTTTTAAACAGCAAGAGAATGTAGAAACATTAATATGTACTCCTTCATCTGGCTTCACAGTGTCTCGTCGTTTATTTTGTCATTTTGAGTTCTATTTGTATAAATTCTATTCGTATAGGAAACGTTTCTCTAACCCGCTCTATTCGAAGCGTGAGTCAACTTTAGCAATCACACTAGGAGCGTGAACCAATAGTCATAGAAACAGCAGTTAATTCTCAGCGGAAGTCCCGGGGAACAGTTTAGTTGGACGCTAAGTAAATCCGGAACTCGGCTCTCAAGGGAACCATGGACATCCTATGCGGGTACAAACGACACTAACACCCCATGTTTTCTTGCCAAGTATTTAAACGACAAACTATCGTTTTCACATCCAGCCTGTGTGGAAGCCGTTCGTGGAATTTGATTAAGCAACACCACGAGCAAGTTTAACCTCGGATGTCTTGTGAAGATATCTATAGATATACATAGTTCAAAGGAATTTCGTACACAAATTGTGTAATATGAATGTTCAGAATTAAATGCAGTTATTTTATTTATGAATGTAGTTTTTACTATTTCAGTGATTTGATACCTAAGTTCTCAAGTGTCTTTGATAACTGGCAGGTTTTAGGTTAGATATATTAGCGTTGTTGCTTACTTTTGAATAAAAATTTAACTGTCTGAATGAAGTGTTTTTAACTTCAATTGAAATGTCGATGACCAAAAAAAATGCAGACAGACATTTGAGGATGACGACATCCTATTGATGAAAATTATAAAGGTGCTATAGTCATTAAAAAATTGTATTAGCCAAACATAAATGGTGTAATTCAATTTAATTAAACCAATTAGTCTGACAGTAGCTTGATAAATATATTTGCGAACTATAAACGTTCAAAAAGAAACTGCGATTCAACGTTGAAGTCTAAAATTTATGGAAGCACCTGCCTCAAAGTGGATTCATGTTTTTCGAAAGTAAAACCGACCCTGGTCCAGCATCGATGGCTATAAACCTTGAAATGATAGCTTCATTACGTGATTCCTCACTTCACATACACTTCAGACCCAAAGTTTCACATCTCGTTATAATGACATTTATTCAGTTATTATGTTATTTACACATTACAAGTCACTATCATTCAAACAAGGGCTTTATAGAGATTACACCACTATAGATGTTGGTATCATTTCAAAACAATAACCTCATTATGTCAACATAATATTTTCTTTAATAAATACATCTTCAGCAAATAAATACTCTGAGTCTCGTGTCTACCCCCATTTTAAAGTAATGATAGAATAGCTTCAAATTTTTTTTTATAATAAAGTATATTATTTTTTAAACATCAAATAAAATGCTGTAGAATCATCTACGCTCTATAGTGCTACTGTCTTTATAATAAAAACATTCATCGCGAGAGCTTTATCGCGCTACAAAAGCCGCCTCTGTCAAACAATACGAAACGTCGTGCAGTCACCTAACAACTTAATTAGTTGCCCCGCGGCCGATCATAAATATCCCTACGTGAAATTACGACCCATAAAAAAAAAAATGTATAACACATCTATGGACACAAAAAACGGAGATTTGATTGTCCGGCCGCTTTTGTGAGGAGACGTTCAACGTCGACTCTATCAAATATAAATTGAGCTCTCGGCGCGGTTCTCTTACCAACGACGTCTACTATGACAGAGGTCTCGTTGAAATGGTGGAATTTTTAAGGCATGAACCGAGTTCAAAAAACACTACTGCGTTATTTTTATCAATCGTTTAGTTAAAATTAAATGTTTTCGAATTTAACTAAAAGTTTTTAAATCTAATGGTCTAAAACTTCCTGTGTTGGTTGCAAACGATACAAAAAGCATGGTTTAAATATGTTGACAACAATATTAATGTACAAATCTAAAATAATACATCGTCTGTTACATAATTAGTATACGTGCAGTGACCGCAGTGGTCTGCAAAGGACGCCGTTTGTTTATTCCGCCATCCATCTGTTGTCTACGCGAGCTAATTTGCATAGAGGGCCCGGAGGGGCCGCGGGCCGGGGGAGAGGACCACACGGGCTACACGCGGGTGGCCACAACCACATGCGCGAGCGCACGTCCCCCTCCGCCCTTCTCCTCCCTCCCCCGCTCCCCCCACGAGAACGTCATTCATTGCGATCGAGCGCGCTGATCGCCCGCTACCGCATCGGGTAGAAATGTTGTCATTATCGAGCACGCACCGTAAATGTAATGAAAGACCTATGTCACATTAACTTTTGCCGGAATACATTGATTTCATTATAATTCCGAGAATCCCTATCGATGTCTGTTGTCAGTTTTTTAGTTGCCGTATACCAGGAATTCGTCTGGCACCGTTCATTAATGTGTGGCTGCACAAATATGAATCTGTTTAATATTGTATTATGATAATGACACTGAATATAATATTATATTAAGTCTTTTATATATGTAATTACGTCTAAACCTTAACTTTCATTTTTAAACGAACTGCGATAGCTAACTAAAGGTTTGTTTCCTCACAAAATGTCATGAAAATTGTAAATAAGCAAATATCGGCTATATATATTTGAGTTTGACACGTGACAAAGAATTTGTTGCATGATAGTGCCGATAATATCCAAGAGACTGTATAGAATTTTGGTCGTAAATCGCGCCCACGTCTTAGGAGGTGTTAAAATAGAGGCGCCCTGTGCGGTCACACTGCGACCGATGCCATTCCACTTGCTTTATGATAATCCCTAATATCCGGAACCCATAGGCCAGCTATCTTTAGCTTTGATGCTTTAGAAGGCTCTGATCATTGTATGAATGGTCTTAGAGTATTTCGGTACAATACTTTTTAAAAATAAAATCAAATATATAGCAAAATTAACGGACGGATAAATGTTTAAAATAGTTAAAGTTCCATTTGGCATGTGGTTCGCAAAAAAATGTATACGTATATTAAAACGTCAATCATGTTTTTGTACAGTTTCAACTTTTAGTTCATTTACATATAGAGTGTTCCACGAACTGCCGACACTCTTATTTAGAATAGATACAATTTAATTAATAAATTAAGGTACTTATTGTTTGTGGTTAGCATATACAATAAGTGTTTATAGAATATAATATAACACGCCACTTTAACTGAAGACTCTTCAAAATTTTACAAATATTCGTAAATTAACAAACAAGCCATTGCAAATTTAATGTTTCAGTATAATTATACTTTCCAAAGAAAACCACATACGAAATAAATGTGTTTAAAATAGTTTTAACTTAGTGACAACAATATAAACTCTAAATGCCCAATAAAAAAGAACTCGCATCCGTTTCTTACACTTAGCGCGACCAATTTAGTGCAAAAAATACAGCCGGTACATAAATCAGGACGAGTGTTAATTGGAACGAATTCTTGACATCCTTAGATAAAGGACGAACATCTCGTTGAAATGGTTTCACGTCAGGATACACTTAAAATAAACACGCTATTATCAACTTCTCTCTTTTAACTTAATACTTATTGTTTATAAAATAAAACAGAACGATTCATTTAACTCTTACTGGTAGGTTTTCTTATGATAAATATAAATTGAATAACCCAGCAGATTGTGATTACTCGTCTGTTGTTATTACATGACAAGGAATATAGCTATATGGCAGGCTTTCATCTATATAAATTTCTTCCTACGTTTATATAGTTTACCATTTATTTAAATTAGTATAAAAGTTTTTATGTGGTCTAAATATAAAACAAAGCATTAAGTCCTCTATAAATTACGTTCACTGTGAAGTGTTAACTGTCGACTCTACTCCGCCCCTGTAACTAATGTGTCGACACTCCAATAACATATAAGCTGTAATAGGATACGCTAAAATTAGAAGCATTTTTTGTTACCAGGAAAATGTGACAGTTCACTATTATTGAAGCATCTATTATGTGTGTGAGGTACATATATAATAAGTCTCGCCTGTAATAAATATACTTTTTTTTATAAAATTGTAATGTAATTTATGTTACTCTTTATTTTATTAACGAAAATGTGTGTATGTCAGAAATATCTGTTTGTATAAAATATATCCTCTGAATAGTTTGTTTGCAATTATAATAAAAATAAGACTCGTCTGAGACATATGACGTACTTTTTATTTATAACAAGTGTATGTCTGGTGGTCCCTAAGGTTATTTATCTTTTGACACCGTGACCCACATGTAGATTGATTGAAGTAAATTTATTGTAAACATCAACATTGTACACTGCCTTTGTAAATATTTAGTGTAGTATACTTTAGTTGACAAGGGTCGGCAACTTAATGAGTACTATAAAAGCATACTTTTCTATTTACGCTAATGTTATGGCCCTAAAAGTCTGTTGTTTTTTCGACTAAATAAATGCACGAAGACACAAAAACGACAACTATTATGAAGATCCCAATGATGAAGAGATTTTTTAATTTGCAATTTTCTTGCAGAGGGTGGTAGACTGGAAGCTGAATTGAAGTACACGGCTCAGGCTCTGGGTGAGGCGGACTCCTCCACCCATCAGCTAATAATACAGACCGCCAAAGATCCAGACGTTTCGTTACTACACGCTGGAGCTCTGCTTGAACACCTAAAGGTAAATCAACGGTTCTATTACAACGAAAAATCTTTGACATCGAAATGATTATACTAATGAGTGCTCGATCCTTTGTGTAGGTGGTGCACGCAGCGACCCGGGTTACAGTTCATATGTACGATATTGAGTGGCGTCTGAAAGACCTCTGCTACAGTCCGAGTATACCAGACTTTGAAGGTTATCATCATATCGAGTCCATCATTGACAACGTAATCCCTTGTGCTATAATAACACCATTGGACTGCTTCTGGGAGGGATCAAAGCTACTCGGCCCAGATTATCCTATTTTTGTACCGTGAGTGTTTGAAATCTTTTCCTCTCTAGATCGCCCAAAGACAGATAACCAGAAGGGTATTTTTTGATGGAATAATAAATAATAATATTTTTTTTGTTAATTATTTTTCAGTCAATTGAAGCACAAGTTTCTATGGACTCATTTAAATCCGCTAGAAGTATTAGAAGAGGTGAAGAAATTGAAGTTTCAATTCCCTTTGAGTACTATGGAAGCGTACATGAAGCGGGCTGGCATCACGTCCGCCTACATGAAAAAGCCATGCTTGGATCCCACCGACCCCCATTGTCCAGACACGGCGCCCAACAAAAAATCCGGCCACGTAAGTATAATTTCAGTAGTTATGTAAAATGTATATGTGTATAGGTAACGAAGTACGAATTTGTTTGTATCAAAACAGGTGTAGGAATGAGTTATTACAATTAGTAATGCTTTTCGTAGCGCGTAATTTAGTCTTCATTGTCGTTAGGCCATAAATAGCAGGTAATTTTTTTTTATACCAAAAGCAATGATTGAGACGTACAATTCATTTGTTACGGCCGCCTCAGATCCACATTAGGATTGCATTACGAGTTACAACTCTGTTATTTTATGAATACCACGATTAACATCTGTTTTAGCGTCGCATAAATAAAAGTCGGAATATAAAGTAAGTTTATCGACATACGTATACATGGCAACAAAAATTTTGTGTTTTTTTTTAAATATCGTTAGGATGAAAGTGTCCGCCGACCGACAGATGGTAGCTACCTGGTTCGGTTTCAAAGACTTGTCGAGAAAGTTTACTCCCATACTAAAATTGTAAATTCCTTTTTTTTTATAGGGTGTTCAAAAACGTGTTAGAGCTTATCTAAAACTAACGTTTGTTTAATTTATTTTTATTGTCTATACATTCTAAACGCTACAGAAGGAGTTCGTCATTTTTGTTCAGAATAATTTCCGTCTTTGTGTTCAACAAATAGTATATTCGGTCAGTAATGTGTAGGGTGAGTCCGTGCCACCCACGGTCGTCGAAGGAGCCTGCCAAGGGACGGGCGTGCATTGTTCTTGCGCCCGCGCGGACCTTACCATTATACGGGCGCATTATGCACGCTTCAATAAGTCTCGTTTGCCACAATGCCACTATTATATGAATAATATAAAACTTAAATTCCGAGGAATCGTAAATTTCGTGTTACCTGCTAGTGTTGCAAAATATTCGAAATTCCTTCACCTATCTGACGTGCTGGGCCATAGATTCCAGATGTGGCTGCGGAGTTGTCTCACGGTTGTTACGGATTTGCCGCTGCGTACATGCACTGGCCGGAACAGCTGATAGTGGGCGGTGCGACGAGGAATTCCACGTCAGCCTTACGCAGCGCCCGCGCCCTGCAGACAGTTGTACAATTGATGGGAGAGAGAGAAATGTACGAGTACTGGTCGGATCACTATAAGGTGCATCAGATTGGATGGAACCAAGAGAAGGCAGCCGCTGTTCTGGACGCCTGGCAGCGAAAATTTGCTGCCGTAAGTTTGACATTTTCTCTACTCACCAGCTTTGTATCTGGTATTATATTTGTAATAAATATGATTGTATCTTACAGGAAGTTAGAAAAATAACTACCTCAGGCTCAGTATCTGCAGCATATAGTTTCTATCCATTTTCGACATCGACTCTCAATGATATACTTGGAAAATTCTCTGAAGTTTCATTGAAGAACATTATATTAGGATACATGTTTATGGTAACTAAAACAAACTTCATCGATATCTGTTTTGTTTATTCTATATTTCCGTTTTTTTTATTTTTCATTTAATTTTCAGTTAATTTACGTTGCTGTTACATTAATACAATGGCGAGATCCCATACGGTCGCAGGCCGGTGTCGGTATAGCCGGTGTCATGTTGTTGTCTATAACTGTTGCTGCTGGTTTAGGATTTTGTGCTTTATTAGGTGATTATTTTTTGTTTATTTTTGTTTGTTTTTGTTTTTTTTTATTAAAACGACGTCATTTGTATCCGTTTTAAATGATCATATATTGTTTCCAGGCATACCATTCAACGCGTCAAGTACACAGATAGTTCCATTCTTAGCTCTCGGACTTGGTGTCCAAGATATGTTCCTTCTGACTCACACTTACGTGGAGCAGGCTGGTGACGTACCGAGAGAAGAAAGGACAGGACTCGTGTTGAAGAAGACTGGTCTGAGTGTGCTGCTGGCATCATTATGTAATGTGATGGCATTCCTTGCCGCTGCCCTCCTACCTATACCAGCTTTCAGGGTTTTTTGTTTGCAGGTATAGACTGTTTTTTCTTGGACAAATAAAATAGTTCATAATGTTTTGTGAAATTAAATTTAATAGGTAATTTTGTTTAAAGGCCGCAATACTTCTTCTGTTCAACCTTGGGTCTATGTTGCTCGTGTTCCCCGCCATGATCTCTCTGGATCTTCGACGGAGATCCGCGGCGAGGGCGGATCTCTTATGTTGTTTACTACCAGAAAGTCCTATGCCGAGAAAGAAAATTCCCGATAGAACCAAATCGAGAAACAGCAAAAACGACAGGGTAGGCTAATATCATATTTAATTTATGTTATATTGGATAATGTTTAAATTTTTCTTGATAGTAATAAAATTATGTATATTTTAGAATAACAGACTAGACACCTCAAGACAGCCTTTGGATCCTGATGTCACAGAACATGAACAAAAAACCTGCTGTCTCAGTCTTTCTCTAACAAGATGGGCCAAAAACCAATACGCGCCCTTCATTATGCGTCCCGCTATTAAGGTATTAAACCTGGAGATTGTTTTTGTTATTATTTATTGACTAGAAATCTAATATCATACATTTAAATTTCCAAATTTTACAACATTTTATGATTTACAGGTCACATCGATGTTGGCTGTGATAGCAGTGATATTAGCAAGCGTCTGGGGAGCCACGAAAGTAAAAGACGGCCTGGACCTCACAGACATAGTGCCCGAGAACACAGACGAACACGAGTTCCTATCGAGACAGGAAAAGTATTTCGGGTTTTACAACATGTACGCTGTGACGCAAGGGGACTTCGAATATCCGACGAACCAGAAACTGCTATACGAATACCACGATCAGTTCGTCCGGATACCGAACATTATAAAAAACGATAATGGCGGCCTCACCAAGTTTTGGCTAAGTTTATTCAGGGATTGGTTGTTGGATTTACAAGCAGCCTTCGACAAGGAAGTCGCAAGCGGTTGCATAACACAGGAGTATTGGTGCAAGAATGCAAGTGACGAGGGAATTCTGGCCTACAAACTCATGGTCCAAACTGGCCATGTCGACAATCCGATCGACAAATCCCTTGTAACCGCCGGCCATAGACTGGTCGACAAAGATGGTATTATAAACCCCAAGGCTTTCTACAATTATCTATCGGCTTGGGCCACTAACGACGCACTAGCGTATGGAGCTTCGCAAGGAAATTTGAAACCTCAACCCCAAAGATGGATTCACTCTCCCGAAGACGTACATTTAGAAATAAAGAAATCGTCGCCATTAATATACGCCCAGCTGCCGTTTTATTTATCTGGTCTCAGTGACACAGACAGTATTAAAACTCTCATAAGATCAGTTCGCGACCTGTGTCTGAAGTATGAAGCTAAGGGTCTACCTAACTTCCCATCAGGGATCCCGTTCCTGTTTTGGGAGCAGTATTTATATTTGAGGACATCGTTGCTTCTGGCTTTGGCGTGTGCTTTGGCTGCTGTTTTTATTGTGAGTATTTATCTATTCTTTTATACAACCAAAACTTTCTCCCACAGCATAATTTGTTAGATTTAGGAAATTTAAAAAAGCGTGATCTAATCACCTAAAGATGAATACTCAAGGACAACTAAGAGCTGAAAATATAAAGAATAAAATAATAATAAAGATAAATAATCCATTGATAATTGTTTTACTAAATACAATAATGGTTTATAATTAGTCATACATATTGCAGGCTGTGATGGTGTTATTACTGAACGCGTGGGCGGCGGTGCTGGTGACGCTATCGCTAGCCATGCTCGTGCTACAGCTGCTCGGCGTAATGGCTCTATTGGGAGTCAAGCTGTCCGCGGTCCCAGCCGTCCTGCTCGTGCTAGCTGTGGGACGAGGAGTTCACTTCACCGTTCACTTATGTCTGGTAAGTAAATATCTTATGTACAAATAATATATTTTTTTATAGAAAATATGATTGTTTATTTCGTCACCATGTTGGTTCTTTACTCAGTGGTTAATGATGGTGTTATCCCACAGGCCTTCGTAACATCCATAGGCTGCAAGCGGCGGCGCGCGTCCTTGGCGCTGGAGTCCGTGCTGGCGCCTGTCGTCCACGGAGCCATAGCCGCCGCCCTCGCCGCCTCAATGCTGGCTACCAGCGAGTTTGGCTTTGTCGCGCGACTCTTCCTGAGATTGCTCCTTGCACTCGTCGTTCTTGGACTGCTGGATGGGTTGCTGTTCTTCCCTATAGTGTTGTCTATTTTCGGTCCAGCTGCTGAGGTACTTTTTAATTTGTGAAGTTTTAACCTTTAATGCCTATATTATTTAAAAATATATAACTAGTTAATCTTTTGCTCCATTTTCGAAGTATTGTTTGGTAGCTGATCAATGTTGATGAGAAACCGTTTTATAAGCTTATACATACATTAATATTTCGTATATTCTATATATCTTTTTTGCCAGTAGTTGTAATAAAATAACATTATCAGGTCCGTCCATTGGAACATCCGGAGCGACTGTCGACGCCGTCTCCTAAGAGTTCTCCGGTACACCCTCGCAAATTAATATCCGGGGAG
This sequence comes from Danaus eresimus, assembly GCA_018231745.1. NCBI lineage: Eukaryota > Metazoa > Arthropoda > Insecta > Lepidoptera > Nymphalidae > Danaus > Danaus eresimus. Next base: position 22,244 of record DVQP01000473.1, read on the forward strand.
AAGTCGAGTCGCACCAGTAAGTCGGTTCCGCGGCCGAGTGCGCCGTCCTTGACCACTATAACCGAGGAACCTTCCAGCTGGCACAGCTCGCATTCAGTGCAGTCCTCGATGCAGTCTATCGTGGTTCAACCTGAAGTGGTCGTGGAGACTACTTACAATGGTAGCGACTCCGCCTCTGGAAGGTCCACACCGACTAAGACTACGCATTCCGGAGCCATCACTACTAAGGTGAGTCTTATTTATCTCATCACAGTCATTTTATCGTAAA
>DVQP01000474.1:0-22506 GCA_018231745.1 Danaus eresimus
ATCTCTTGAAGTACACAACAAGCAAGTCTTATAAACAAGCCTTCAGTCATGTGACGTTAAAATATTCGGTTTAATCACAAAGGCACGACGTCATTAGAAACATCATTAGAACGTATTACAATAGTTGTTGTTTCAGGAAAGAAGCTCCCCGTTGGAAGCCTCACCAGAAGTGAGTAGTGAGATTCTGTCTGCCTAGACGCCGGCATAAACAGCTGCCCGCCCGCATAGGATGAGAGAAACTGACCCCGGTGTCAAGAAAACTCACAGTGAGCATTTTATTCATTTTTTACTATTTTTTACTACGTAAAAGTGGTTAAGACAAACATATTTTAATTATTACTAGTAACACTTAAATCACTAAACTACACGTTCGGAAATTGTTGCTTAGAATCTTTCTGCTCGTCTTCACTGTATCATGCAAATTGTAAGGGTTTTTCTGTTTCTTTTGATTTATTAAAGCATATAATCTAAAGATTGAGATGCGCTATATTATTTAATATTCAGATTATGACCTAAATGTAATGAGAAAGCAAACTCTCAACGAATATGTAAACAGTTTAATTATAAATATTTGATAATATTAACTTTCTAAAATATAAGAATTAAATTATATGAAATATCCCATTTTTAAATTACTTCTGACACATTAATTGTTTTCGTCCAATTAAATTAAATATTTATTTTCAGACTGTGATGTAACAAGTGACCACCAACTAAACGGACTAGGTTCCAAAACTGTTGACCTAGGTAAGAATACTTTCGATTATAAATAAACATAAGAATAATATATTTCTTACTGTTAGATCTTTTCAGTGACGAACCGTTTTGACGGATGAAATTATGTATAAACTGTCAAAAAAGGTTTTATGTCAACCAACCTGTCTGGACAGTATTTAATTAGCCATTTTAAAAATATAAATATTTCAGGATACCAATATAAATATATAGTAAAATCTGTTTTATTATATACCGTTGTTATAGTATAGTAACTGTTTATAAAGGGACAGAGCAGTTTTAAATTCGATATAGAGAGTATCCTACACTCAACGATATCTGATAGTATAGTACAATATTGCAATATAAGAAATGACAGTTTACGATCAGTTACAGTATCTGTGAGGCTTACAATAAATTATTATCTGTATAAGTATGGTTTTAAATATAAAAAAAAAATGATTTATATTTTAATATAATTTCATTGTTTTAATGTATTGTAATAATTAAACTGTAATAAAACTACACAACAGTCACGTGTCATACAGAGAATTGAATACAATTTGAATATTGGAATAACGAAACAGGTTTATATTGTTTGATAAGTAAACAATTATAAAACTGTATATAAATTTATATGCACGTGTAAGCTCAGGGTTGCTAGATCTTAAAATTGTTGAATATCATCTGTTTAAAATTGAACTTGATGAAAAAAAGGTCATTAACCTATTATAATAACTACGTCCTTCACTTATAAAAGGTCTTACATGATGTCAACAAAACAAAAGTAAAACATCAAGCGCAGTGGACATTAAAATTTGCATGTTTTGAAGATCGGTTTAGCTTCTCAAACAATAATATGCCATTACGGCTTTGTTATATGACGTTAGTATAAATAATGAGAATGTTGTAATTAGTATTTACATTTAAAACGTCGAAAGCAATTGTTGGCGACTTTGTATCATATGAAAACAAACGATGGACGCGAAGTGAGAACAAACGTAACATAATAAGGAATGAATATTAAAAATTATAACATAATTTTTTTGATACCGTCAACCTCTCAACTGAATAAACTTTAATAATAAAATGTTTGATGAATAAAACGAATGATGTTATTATATAAATATGCTTTTCTAAAAACTTTGTAAGAAACCAGCATAAATTGATTGTATATATTTAGTTTTACAATAACTCTAATATGTGTCTTTTTTTTGTGCAGGCGTCGTGCCTTCGCTCAAGTCACCGGGAAAACTCGATCCGGAAAAGGGATCGAATTCAGAAAAGGCTGACTTCGAACGGGCCATCGAACTAACAGGTAAAAACGACAATTATGTACACTGCTTTCCATTTTGAAACACATAAATAAATTAATTGTTTGTTCTACATAAGAGCTTATTGTGTTTGATGAAAATCTTGGATATATTTTTTTATAATGTAACACAATATCAAACCAAATTCACATATCAGGATCAAAACAATACGGAGAATAGATTAGTGTGTTGTTTGTGTTCCATATAGAAGTAAATTATGTCCCAACAGCTCAGTTCGGAATCCTAACTATAAAATTATGCACCTGTACCGCTAATTACGAAGTATTTATGAAAAACATTAAGTTTTCTGACCATAAATCGCTGACAGCGCTAAATATAATTTAGCAATTTACGACTGAAGTTGCTTTAGGTGTTTATTATGACGAAATTCTCTTCCTATGGTTACATGCGCATTGTAACAAGATCTTCGTTAGTCAGTGTAGTAATTTGAACGCAACATTTAATGGTCGATTTATGAATGGACTGCTCACTATGCATTCCTGAGTGGCGTGAGGGATACGACGTAAACATCACAGTTTCTAGGAAGCTGCTCGCATGTCATACAGCGTCTGTTTACCTTTATACAGGATGCTCGACCGTTGATAGTTTGGGAGAAATTTGGCTTTGTTAATCATGACGAATAAATACGATTAGTTTAGTTTTCAGTTTATAAGAGATCGTTCTATTTAAAACTGTATAGACAGAGAAAAGTTGTTATGAATGCTTATATTAAACGTAATTTTTTAAATAATCTGACGGATTTACTTGCTATGTTTTGTGAAATCGCTCTTTCTTAGAATTTTTTACTGCTTTAAGATTTAATCAGACATGTTATAAATTGATGTTTTAAAAATAAACCAATAAATTTAGTTCGCCCCTTTCAAAATATGAATAATATTTTTATAGTGTTTTTTTTTATTTTGTTCGATTTTTTGGCTATAAATTAATAAAATAATCTATCAGTGTACGGCTGCGTGTAAGAGATCGTTCTTTTGGCTACAAGGTCGCCTTGTTGCGTACAAACGTGATAAAATATATTTTTTTCTTTTCGTGAGTTAAATAACGTAACTTTTATATTTTAAATAAGGTCAATATTTTCGAAGCGTTTGATTTATACACTTCGCTGTGATACTTTTTAAAAATTAAATATTCGTTACTATTTAGAGAAACCTAATCTTGGTATAAGCATTCATAATTCAAGACAAATGTGACGCTCTAATTGCCAGCGGACATTTAAAAAACGGTCAATCGTTCTTGGGCTTTTTTTATCAGTTTTTTTAAGTAATTATAAACGGAATGAAGTATATGTATATTGTGATTGTTTGTCCAGGCTATGGCCGCTTTCACTACATGCTGCTCGCCGTTTGCGGCCTCGTCAGCACGTCCGAGGAGATGGATGTCATTTCCATGTCCTTCATCCTGCCCTCAGCGCAGTGCGACCTAGAGCTCACCACACAAACTAAAGTAACTATCTTACACTATCATATACATGATAACTACATAGCTAGCTCATTTTCATACCAAGTATCTAAATATTTAATAGTTGTATAATTTTTTTATCAGTAAAATATTCTTTTTTCCAAGGAGTATTACGATAACCAGCCGGTCTTTACAATACCAAACATATAGATCCTTACTTATTTCCATCAACAGACACATAATATGATAGTGATTTAAACGACATCATTATCATATCGTAATATAAATTTAATAGCTATGAACTCTGGTGTCAATCGTTATTTAGAGCTATAAAGATTTAAGAGACCAATTTTTTCCATATAAATTATACGCAGTACTGTCATAGTCACACGTAGTTGTTAAGTTATAATATACATTATAGAATTACGATGTAATGACACGTAATTATTATTTTTAGCTTATACTTTAATAACCAGACCTATAATTAAGTTTTAATATAGATTTATCAGAAACATAAACCATCTTTATAATATAAAAAAGTCAGTTTTTTTAAACTATTCCTGAAAAAGGTTTCGTCACACATATTTTTATTTTTCTTCATAATTCTCAACCAACATATAATTGAGAAAACCGCGGTTTCATATTCTTTGTAAGTTAGTTATATTGTTTATGTTTTGTTCATGATGTCATTAATTTCACACTTCGCAAATGTCAAGCGACCGGCACGAGGAAAATTGGATGAGAATTGAGATAACAATATCAACAAATATTTGTCTAGATTCTGTGTATCAATCACTCGTTGCTGGCACTCAATGTCACCTTATCTTAGAATAATATATGCATTATTCAGATACGATTCTGAAATAAAATGCATTTGCAAATACCATTTAATCGTTACAAAAGAAATGACGGCATAAGCTCGATGTTGCCCAATGAAAAAAAGAACAATAAAATATTTATTTATGGAATAAGTGTTATCTGATTATCATTGTCTGAATAGATAAGTTTTGTTAGCATAACTAAAAAAAAATTAAAACGAATGTAATTCGTCATATTATTCACGTAAAAATATTGTTTCATTCTGAAAGTTGTAAATTATGTTGTCGTGAATATGCCATTATATTACTAAAAATAATAAAAAAATAGTAAAGTCAATGCTTAATATTAAATGTGTTAATTAAGTTAAAAAAGTTAATATTTCGACTGCATAAATTTATCAAGTGGTACTCTTGCTGGTCGATCGATTATTTTACTCTTTATTTGCAACAATTAATAAATGTAGATGAAATAATAATGAAGTAGTTTCTTAACGGAGCTTTTGTTTTAGTGGGTATATAGATAGGCCACAACGAAATTATGTCATGATTTATCTTTTTCATCTCCTTAAAAACCCATAAGACATTTGGCTTACCTATAATACGAACACACGTAGTGTCATGGCTTCTGGATCCATTCTCCGACCTAAAGCATCATTTTAGGGCCCTGAACCCAAAAAATCAGTTTTTAGCTTTGTTAGGAATCCTTTAATTCAAGAACTGAATGTCACAGGGATGGCTAAACAGCATTATATTCATCGGTATGATGGTGGGAGCGTACGCCTGGGGCTCTGTTGCGGACTCGCTGGGTCGCAAGCGTGTCCTTATAGCGATCAGTATCGTCAACGCGTTAGCAATCGTCGCCTCGTCCTTCAGTCAGAACTACGAGCTCTTTATGCTATTCCGATTTATTAATGGCGCTGCGTAAGTTAATACATTTTTTTAATACTGAAAAGAGTTAATATAATTGCGTTATACTATATAATATGTAATTTATTAGATTAAATGCTTCGTGATTTTAAGTTTCGTGACTTTTTTTTGTAGGTTGGGTGGGTCAGGTCCAGTTATCTGGTCCTACTTCGCAGAATTCCAGCCGAAGAAAAAGCGAGGTGCTATGCTGAGTTTTATGGCTGCCTTCTGGACTTTAGGCAACTTGTTCGTAGCCGGGCTGGCTTGGGTTATCATTCCCAGTGGTAAGTGTCAAGTTTCACCAACCTTCACTTAATGGCCACAACTAGGTCTACAAAATATTAAATATATTCCAGAAATCGGAGGTGCGTACGGTGGGTTCGTTTACAACTCATGGCGTATTTTCTTATTGGTTATGTCAATCCCATCATTCCTCGTCGCCGCTCTACTCTTCCTTCTACCGGAATCACCAAAGTTCCTCATAACAACGGGACGCCATGACAAAGCGTTGGAAGTCTTCAAAGGCATTTACATGATGAACACCGGAAGGGACAAAGAACTGTATCCAGTCAAGCAGATACTTGTTGACGAACCCGTACACGCGAGGCCAGAGAAGCAAATAGATCTTGAGACCAAGGAACAGAAGTCCAAGCTGAGAAGAATGTTGAGCGACATCGTGGAACACAGCAAGGAACTGTTCGTGCCACCGATATTAAAATTCACCGCGATCTCAATCACAATCAACTTCACATTCCACATCGGGTGAGTATGCCATATAAACATCAGGATGCATTTCGTTTTCCATGACACACTAAGACGGAAAGTAATCATCACACAACCATATCCTATCGTTTTAACCGGCTTTTAGTATTTTTGTTTTAATATAAAATGTAGTTATCATTAATCATCTTAATAGATACTACGGCCTCATGATGTGGTTCCCGGAGATGTTCAATCGGTTCGACGAGTGGTCCCGGACCCACGACAATGCGGAGGCCGACATCTGTCAGGTCACCGCGTACGTAACAAGACAAGGCTCCCACTCGGACGAGGCGATGTGCGATTCACACATACGAGGCGATGTTTTCATGGATTCGTTGATAACTGTGGCTGCGGCGCTGCCATCCAACATATTCGCAGTCCTTGGAATGGATAAATTGGGAAGAAAATTCTTCTTAGGTTGGTTCTAGTTTTCGTTTGTTGAAGCGTAAGTTTAATATAAGGTATTCGTGAGATCTTGGTCTAGAGTCGAGTGGGGATAGAGATAGATTATATATTTTGTATGAATGAGCTTTAAAATAACTCTAATGTAGTAGAAGTAGGAAGTGATTTTGTAGTGTCTTTGTCTTTCGTAGTGTCCAGTCCTCATGTAATTAATTACCGTCGATTATTTCCCACTAGTGTTTGCAACATTCTCCGCGGGTCTATGTTCGGGTGCTATGTACTTCGTGTACAACAAGACCAACAACCTCATAGTGAGCGCCGTCTTCAGTTCGGTCATTTCGTGCGGAAACGCCTCGCTTGACTGTCTCATCACCGAAGTTTTCCCAACTAATTTACGGTACGGTTTACATTTATACTATATATTTAAAAACTTAACGGTCAATATGTAAATATTAGGTCAAACGTGTTTTTTGTCAAATGATAATAACTTCGTTAAAACATTAAGTCCTCTCACTATAACAATTGCAAGTAGATATGAATTATGAAATATTTTCATAAACTAGAGCTTTTTATAGAGTTCATGAAACAAGAATGCTATTATGCAAAACGGGAAATGTCAAAGCAGTTGTTTCGTACTGTACACTGTTATAAATGTTAATATTAAACAAAACATGAATTATCTGCAGTGCGACGGGCGTGGCGGTGTCTATGGTGGCAGCTCGTCTGGGCGGTATCATAGGTAACGTGGTGATAGCTGCCTTGTTGGACTCCTACTGCCCCGCGCCCACCTTCATAGTGGCAGTGCTCCTGGCCGGGGGCGGCCTGATGTGCATCTTCCTACCGAACACAACTAGAACAGCTTTGAAGTAACATTCAAACATCGAACATATCAATATGACAGTTTGTCAATTATATATTTTTAAATGGTCACCTGTCAAAATTACGTTTCGTATTTACAGTGATTCCATTTGCTCCAAAGATTGTTGTTTTTTTTTTAAAGTTTTGTTACTTTATTAAAAATGTAACATCCAAGCTGATAGATAGGATGTTATGAGTTAGGTGATGATCGTAATAAGTCGCAAATGATCCCTGATGTAGATAGTTATCATAAATTTGTACAATAAAGTAGTTTATAAATGAATTTTAATTTATATTACAAACTAACACTTCTGCATATCGAGATAAAAAAAAAGTTTAATTTCATCAAATGCGTTTTGTTTATACATTTTATTAAAAGTATGTTAGGTTATCATTAGTTTGTATGCCATGCAAAATGCTTACGAATTTATCATGTATGTAGTTTATATTAGATATGACGTAGTATCTGACGTAAATATACTGGAAGTTTCCTTTACCCTTATAAATACAGTATTCAATATTATTATAATATAAATTTGTCTACACTTATTGTTTGAGAAGCTTCGTCAACAAAGATCGCAGGTTCGATCACGGTTTATATATTTTGACAGTTAAAATGTTTTTATACTCTGTTACAACTTTTATAATCTGTTATTACATTTGAACATAAACGGACGTCAAAAATAACTTGAAAGAGATTTATATTATATTTTACTTAAGATACTACTAAGAAATAAAAGTGATGAAATCTTGAATAAAGTTTATTTATTAAAACCTTAATTACATAGAAGTATATTCTAGACTCCCATTTTGATATCGATCTGTTCTGTTAAAGATCACTCAAACGAAACTTATGTGCTTTCGACATATAATTTAATTCAACAAATATTGTACTTAACATTACCTCTACATTACAGTATTCAGCATTTATCTTAACATTACAAAGACAAGTTTAAACGAAAAAAAATGCTGTTATAATAGCACACATGTACCTATATTTACTTTATTCAAAAAATTGCTAAACATTATAAAAATATTATAATATACCTAAACTTTAATATATTACACATGGGATCCAACAATACATAATTCAATATCAATTTACAAATCTAATTTCTCTAATGGCCGTGTGTATAAACACAATAATCGCCTGTATGTCACAAAGTTTTAGAAATCATAAAATTTAGTTCCCTTAATTTTAATATGTACAAGCAGAGGCACGTTCAGAACGCCCGCCATCTTAAGTTAAGTTTGTCAACCGTAATTACATTGTAACGACGTCGACATAAATATTCGTACAAAGCGCGTACGATAAAACCAGGAAAATAAAGTTTAAAACTTAACCTATTGCACATTTTAAAAATCGATTAGGAAAATTCTACTAATAAATATATAAAAAAAAAATATGATAATTTTTGAGACAATTTCATTGGTGTCTAATAGATTTTCTTGGAATTTCGGATTTATTCAATAAACCGTTTTCGCTTCCGGGCCTATTGAAACGAAAGGAAAAGCTAAGAAACAGAAAATGTTACAATGACAGAAGCATAGAACCTTAGATGTGATGTTTATATAAAAAACTAGCAGAATTTCAACAATTCGTAACATTTTATTTCATTACAAGTAAAAGAAAATAATAAAATTGTGATAGAATGGGCACTCCAAATATTATTTTTGATATATACATATTACTCAGTCACTTGGAAAAAATCGTGCACAAATCTCTACTTTGAACAATTCCCTAGGCTTGGAACATTTATAATTCAATATATTAAAAAGGTCGTCAGATTATAATTTCAGAAGAAATAAAACAACTTACTTTCTTAACAAAAAGGTGGTATGAGATTAGTTTTGCGTGAAGTTAGCTTTGAGGCGAAAAGTATGAACTCGCTCCATGTTTCCGAAGAGTGATGAAATTTATAAACTAAATATGGTATATAGAACAACCAAGAAAATGTCCAAAATTTTCTGTGCGGTTAAGCAAGCATGTTGCAGGAACAGAGTCCGATAGATACCGTGACGCACACTTGCAGTCCAATTAAATATTCATGTTATCATAATAAACGCAAAATTAGAAATGTGAAAATAATGTTTTCGCTAGAAAAATACGAATTTAGCTTTCGTGGGACAGATCGTTAACTGACAGTTGCATGACGGTTTGTAAAGGTATTTCTGATGACGTTTCGGAGGTGTCTGAGCACGGAGTGAGGAGGCGACGCGGCCACTGGCTGCTGTCCTCGTTCTCTGGGTCCCTCACACCTATAGACGACGGAGATCCAATCGTGGAGTCCACTGAGGACACTGTCCGTTCCGTGACTTCGTCCGTCAGAATCGGCATGGACTTCCCGACGTTATCATCATCTGTCAGAATTGGCATCGATATTGGACCGACCATTGACATGTCAGCGTCTTCTGTTGTTGAGAACGTCAACTCGGTGTTCGGGGAAGGTAGCAAGGATGTTCCGTAATTGTTGTTGCTAAGCGGATCCGTTGTTTTAGGCGCTATCCTTGGATCGGTTACAGTAATCGGCAGTTCGAGGGATGTCGGCACGGTGTGTGGCGTGACACCTATCACGGCCAACCCATCCTCCAAGTTAGACGGGACCGTTGTTGGCTCACTGTCGACTTTTGAAGGTACTTCGACCGGCGTCATAATGGGCTGGTTTAACGTTGTGCTAGTTTCTGACACTCGACAGTGAACCGAAACGTTCGCATTTAAATCTCTAAAATCTGGTGCCTCGTCACGCGTTGTTTCACCGTGAAAAACATCGCTATTAGCCAAAGCGGCCTCTAAAATGTCCCTACGTTCGGGTTGAGCGACTGGCACCGGCAAAGGATCGGGCATCGGCACTAATTGATTGTTTTCAAGTATTAATGGACGATTGTCTATCGCGGTGAAGTTGCCATTATCTTCAACACAAAGGTAAAATGAGCCCGTCGGCCCCCCGAAGTGTTCTCCGGGCACTGCCAGCAGTTGTCCATCAGAGAGAGCGGCAGGTGGAGGCTGATTGAGCTCAGACTGAGGCTGTATTGGCGTCGGTTCCGATTGTCTTACTATTGCCGTTGATGGCAGAAGTTCTTCTAGGTTTTCTAAATCTGAGTAGTTAGAGGTTGACATATTGGTAGTAGTGCTCGAGACGTTCGGTACTTGTGGTGGTGCGATTGGTGTTAGAGCTGGCATGGTCACAGATGCGGGTGCCGGTGCTATCGCTATTTCGTGTTTTATTTTTTTCATAGGGGCCGGAGACTCGTTTACCTGCTTCCTGACTCTTTGCTTTTGTATCGAGGACACTGGCTCTTTTGGAGAAATTGTAATCGACTTTTGGACAACTATTTTATTCTCTTGAACTGGCGTGGGGGCTTTCTGTATTATTTGACCGGTTCTTTGGAGATGTTCAAATTGGGCTACGGTAAGTTGCATTACAGCGCTGGAATTCTGACGTAAGAATATTAATGGTTCCGAAGAGTTTTTCTGTATTGTTTGGACTAATCTCTTGGGCTCCGAAGCCAATATTCGTTTTGGAGCTGGTCTGATTTCAGGTAATGGCGCAATGTTTTGAGTTGTGGTCGCAACACGGCCACCCACTATTAGTTGACCCTTGGACGTAATTATAGCACTCTTTTGTTTAGGGACGATTCGCGTTTGAGTTTTCGTAGACCCTGCAGCTGTAGAAACTACAGTTTTTTGTAGGGATCCCGTACCGGAAGTAATGCGATGCGTAACAGGTTTAAGTTGAGATATCGCTGGCTGCTGCTTGTTTGGGAACAATATTTTCTCATGTTCGGGTGTGAGGACTATTCTAGATTGTCCTCCTTGGGCGTTCGTAATTATCATAACGGTGTTGCCGGGGGTGCTAGAATCTGATGGCGATGGTATCAGTTTCGCTGAAACCGGTTTAGTACTTTCGGCTGTACTCAATTGGGATTCTGATTTTCCTACGAGCACATGCGCCTTACCAGTTTGAGGATCGATAACAATTTTTTGTGTCCTTCCAGAGCGAGGGGAATTCTGTGATGGTAATATTATAAACTTTTCCGCTTTCTGCGAACTCTGAGGTGCTGATTGTATCAATGTCGCCTGCTGTTTAACTTCTTTCGATTGTTCCGTCTTCGTCATTATAATTTTTTGTTTGCCTGTAGTCTTATCTATCACAAGCATTGGTTTTGTTCCTCGCAACTTTTGTGATTTCGAGAGGATATTAGGCGTAGTAGCTTTACTTACTTCATTACTCATTATCATGGGTTTTATTTCTTTGATAGGCCCAGGCGACATCTTTCCACTGTCTGCCATGGTTTGTTTGGTCTTCACTAGTTTTGGCGGATTACTAGAGTTCGTAATGATATTTCCATCGGACATAACGATAGGCATTTTCTCAATACTCTCTGGGGTCAACACGATTGGCATAGAATTAATATCAAATATAGAATCATCTTTACTTTTCGTGTTTTGTGTGATTTTGCTTTCCTTACTAGGGGCAATTATAGTTTGGGGTTGAGATTTAATTTTCTGTAATTTCGACACAGGTTTCACAACTTGACGAAGTTTTGGCTGAATTATGATAGTATTGGGGTCGCCTGTGGGCGACATGTCGGGAGAGGTTTGAATCGTATAGGTTTGTACGGACGACCCGTCATGTGACGATTTATTTGTTCGGGATAAAATTATTTTATCAGGTGTTGTTATTTCACCAATATTGTTTAACAAGTTTTTACTTGGTGTAGTTCTACGTATAATGATTTTTTGTTTGGGCGATTGCGTTTTTGGTTTTAAAGGCGATTTTCCAGCTTCCACGTTTAAAATTTTCTCTTTGCGAGGTACAATAATTTGTTTTGTAACAGTTCTTCTAGCAGCTATCTTAGGTAAACCCGGTTCTTCCAGAATTTTCAACAATTTCGGTGAATGTAAATGTAAATCTGGTGAAACGCAATGTGCCTTAGATTCATTGCTGAAGTCATTAGTAGACACACTTAGCTTTTGCGTTGCTTCAATGGAACTTTCTTTACCGAAGTCGTCTTTTCGTTGTGAAACACTAAGTTTTTCTTTTGGTGACTTAAGTTCAGACATTTTTATTTTATGGTCTATGGATTCCGACATTTGTACTAAAGACTTTGCTGCGTTTAAATTTTCACTTTTCTCTTGTTCTGTTTCATATCGCGAATTGATTTCTTTGTTTGGACTAACTATCTTTTTTGTTTTGATTGGTGTGATGTCTGGTATTTCTTCTAAGGAGAAATTCTGACAGCTTTGTAAAGGTATATCATTAGTAGTTTCTTTATCTTCTTTAACACTAGTCTCGTTTGTTTGGCCGTCGGGTGGTTTGTTGTTTAATGTAGTCGTAGGTAAATTAATGAGAGCTTCTGCCACTTGCAAGTCTGATTCAGAGGGCATATTATCTACGGGAAAATTATTGTCGGGTTCAATTGAGATCGATTTAGAATTAATTACATCAAGTTTCGTCGTACCCACGACTTCTTCTATGTCTTTATGAGCTTTCACAGAAATGTTATCATTTATACTATTTTCTGGAAGTTTATCTTCTTTTCCATCACACACCTGTTCGACAGATACTTCGTTATTCACCAATTTTTCTGTCGAAACGTCTGTTTTTTCGATGTTTTCTTCATTACGTGTTATATTGTTGTGTTCACTATCGCTGAAACCATTTACATTAACAGATACGCTGTCTCTTACGTCGTCTTCAAACAAATCCTCGGGCGGATCATCACTTATAACTTTAGTAACACGATCAGCTTCTCTCGACACGCTCAGTAACGCATCAACGGCCGATGCTGTCGACTCATTCATATAGGGCTCAAATGGTTTTTCTGAAAGGCTTGATATTTTAGAACTATCCTCTTTCTCCGGAACCACATTATTTGACGGTGAATCAGAATGATTGGGGATATCGAAATTTTCTTCATCATTTAAAATATCGTTTGTGCTGTCCTTTAAGTTATGCTTTTGTTTATTTTTATACAATTTTTCGTCGGTTGATATGCTTATATCACTCACTAAGTTTTCATCTTTATCTTTATCTTCTATGTGAGCAGTATCTTCATTAATATCTACATCTTTATTAGTATTCATAGAGTCTTCGTCAATCTTTTCCGTCGTGTGTTTTTCTATTTCCTTTTGATGTGCAGCTTCCGCTTTACTTTTCTTGAATTGTATCTTTGGCGCTAAACGAGCAACCTTTATCTGTTGAGGCGATTCCCTTATTTCTGGGGGTGAGGCCACTTCAGACCCGTTTAATTCACTCTCGGACAGATCCATTCGTTCTGCTGCATTTAACTGCTCCGCAACATATTTCCCTATTGCATCCTGGCTTCTAGAGTGTCGACTTCGAAAAAAAGTTTTCGTTTTGAATATTGTTTTAGGTGGTTGGTTGTCATTTTGTATTTTTTTTTCCGGAGAACTCTGATCTTGTGATTTATCGGTCTTTTTATCTGGAGATTTCGCTATCGAGCCCTCCGGAAAATTTTCCTCGACTTTCAAGGGTTCCGGTGCCGACGGCAGTTCCGGAAGTGCAGTTTTGTTGAGCAACTCAGCAACCTCCCTGGCCATTTCTTCTTCATCAATGCTCACACTTTTCTTATCACCGCTACGTTTCGACGAGCTCTTGACGCGGGGTATTTTCCTTCCAATATCTGTTTCAATTGGCCAATCTTCGTCTTCACAGAATTCGTATTTGGAATCGCTGGATGACTCCGGCTTTTGAGTTGGTGAATCTTTTTTATCGTCGACGGAGTCCTGATTGTTTGGCAGTTCTGCTGGCGTTGGTACTGCCGGCGATTCTGCTGCCATCGGCACTTCAGGGGAACCGGCCGTTACTATAGTGGAGGACTCATCAGCTGACTCTTCATCGCCATCATCCCAGTCCGCTAGAAGACTGCTTTTAATTTCTTCATCCGTTTTAGGTTTCTTCACTTCCGACATAGTCTCTGTTTCAGCCGAACGCTTATTGCTCTGCGTCTTTCTTTCTTTCTTATCAGATTTCTCCGTCCTACGCTTGCGTTCTTTAGGCGTTTTGGACGTAACGGGCGTTGATTTAATTTTACTGAGCGGTTTCTTTTTGACTGGTGATGGTGAATACGGTGTAAATGACACACTATGTGTTTTGTTATGTAGAATCAGTACATTGAGGCGTTGCGTTGAAAACTGACATGCGTGACACACGTACAGCCCCGAACTAGACATTGTTGGTGTACTGAATGATGCTGGTTGAGGTGTTTTATCAGTTTCCTCGGGTTCACTTTGATTTTCACTCTTTTCAAGGGATTTTTCCGGCGACATCTCTGTGGGTTCGGATCCAGCCCTGCTAGTTGATGGTGTCGATAATGTCTCATTACTTTGGCTGGGAGTTTTTGATCCTTGTAATAATATATGTACTTTATAGTTCGTTTTTTCCTTGAACTGCAGAAATAAAAAAACAATTTGGTTACAATGTATATCAATTAATAATTCATGGACGCAAAATATATATATTTCAAAAATGTTAATTTATAATTAAACATTGTATGGATAATAAATGTGGAATTAAAATTTTAACAGATAGTAAAACTATTGCAACAAGTGTAGGAAATGGATTTTTTAAATTTTGATAAATTAATGTTCATACATTACAATTATGTTGTTGACAATGATTTATGATATTTTAATTATTTAATATATAAGATTTGTTTAGAGTCAATATGTTAAAAGTACCTTTTTCATTGGAGTTGATAACTTAGCTGTGTCAGGCGGCCGTCCTCTTCCACCTTTACCTAAAAGTAATTACACTAAATATATAATCTTGTACAATTATAAAACAAAGCTGTATTATAGTAAAAGAAATACCACAAAATATGGCGACCATTAGTTATAGAAAGATTTATATTCATTTGATTCTGTAACATACACAATATATAGTAAAAATACCATATAATGGTTGTCCCAAACAAAAATAAAAAGCATTATACAAAGATATGTTAAACAATACATTTAAATAATGTGATATTTTCAACGGGAAACTTAATATCTATATAATATATTATTTAATGATTATTATTCCGTTTCTCAAGTTTCTAAAATTAATCAACCCTTTGAATAATTGAACCAAATATTTTTAAATGACACTTATTAAAATAAAAATGTCTGATACGAAGTCATTATGTAAATAGACTATGAAATAAGAAATATACATACAGTGGAAAAAAAATTATTGTTACAAAGATTTTATTTAGTTTCACACACAGCATGTTTTAGACTAACATAAATGTATACCTTTCTTGTGGATTTGGGTACTTTTCTTTGCGGGATCACCGAAAAGCCCCGCATAGCTTTCCTTCTTTGTTTCTTGGAATTCATCTCTTGTTAATATCGTTATATCACCGCCCACAGCAGTTTCTGCCCTGATAACATCCTCAGGGAACTTCTCCATGAGGCCATGTTTGGTTCTATACATATCTGTAATCGTGAATCAATTTTACATACATACTGTATTTATTAATATGTCAAATTTATTTTTCTATTAATTTATTCATTAGTAAACATAACAAATATATTTTGTAAGGTAAATTTAAAACATATTATCAAAATATAACTTGCATACACACTTAAATACACTTTTTAACATTTAAAAGAATTCTTAGGAAGGAATCATGACATGCATAAAAATATTTGGAAAACTTACATAGCCCTTTATTAATGAATTCATTTTTTCTACTGCAGTTGTATTTGAATATTGAGTTAAGGTTTTTCACATATTCACTGAAACAGAAGTAAAATGACACTGATTTAAGGTGTGTCAAACAATTTGGTGCTGTAGGAGAATGTTAAAAATTATCTTGTTAAAACTAAAATCATTATTTGTTTGACTTATTTCATAAATTTTTCATTTTATAAATGTAACTATATGTCCAGGATCCTATGAATGCAAACAATAGCAGTTAAGGTAAACACATTATATTTATTGCTAATATGATCCCACTAAAGGTTATATATTCAAACTTACTAAGAATCTTCTTGAAAAAACTTGACAACAGCAATAGGTGGCTTTCGAAATGATGGTAGGAGGTCCGGTGGCAGTTTCTCTGTACCGACCACCTCACCTGGCCACCAGCAAGATCCTAACTTTACCCATACTATATCTCCATCCAAGTAATTAACTTCACTCTGTTCACACATTACTACTGTATTATGTTCAAGCGACACGCATAACCATATTTTGTTATATAGTAACTATAGGTCGAATGGGTCTGTTACCATAACATTCCAGTACTGATTACTATTTCCTTAAACTTTCACACATTAGTTGTATATAAGTTTTAACAAGTGAAGTTCATTGAATTTGATTCTATATTGTCAAACTAGTTGCAAAATAGAAGTTGTAAATAAATTCACCGACTGCGTACGAAATTATTTCATCGGTCAGTATGGTTGGTACCATTGATTTTAATAACAAGATTAATAATTTTGGGTATTTACAAATTTGATATTTCCTTAATAAAATAAATTTATTTTTAAAAAGTGTAATTCCAGGGTGTTCATTACATACATGGGTAAATCTTTTTTAAAATAACCAAAAGAGTAACCGGAAGAACCTTAGAGTATAGCGTCAGCAACTACCAATGTTATAAAATGTATTATGATTAACTAGTGTTGCTATTACAAAAATTAATATGCTCGGTCTACATGGTTAGTACCTTTTCTTTTATCACGATACATATCATAAAAGAAACATTTTTTCAACGATTGTAAAAATAATTGGACAAAAACTCTCTCAATATTAGCTCTATTTCTGCACTGTAGTTAATATTTTTAATTCCGAAAATAATTAATCATTCTTCATATCTTATTTGAGTATTCGTTGTACTTCTAAAATTTTATAACGAGTCATAATATCAAATACTCAAATCGCTCCTCCATGAAGATGATCTCGGTAAACGAATGACGAATTAGTCGAGTTTTTTCTGTTCAATGCCCAGTTATTTAGTCTGGTTTTAATGGAAAAAAATATTATCAAATGACTAATTTTAATTCAGATCCCAAAAACGGTTCGGTATTTAACCGATGAGGTTCAGTCATTGTGCAGCCATAATTTTTTTTTTGAACCTAGAGGTTAAGAAAATAAAAAAGTGCATCTCCTAGTTAATAAATATGAGTTATATTTTATATTTATAAAAATATAAGTTTTATTTTATTTTAAAATACATTTTATTTAAATAAAAACAAAAATCTCTGGTTCAAGGAACAATATTAAAACAATATAAATATAAATGATGACCACTGGGTAATTTATACTTTGGACGGAATATTAGAATAAATATTATAAAAATAGTTATCGAAGTCTTTGGAAATTGTCAATTTTAATACATTTTATAACAGTATTATAGAAAATTACATTCAATATACTAAGATTTTTCACTATCTCTGACGTTGTAAGAATAGCATATTGCGAGACCACTTAATAACAATCTATTCACAGAGTCTTTGAACAAAAATGTTTTTCATTTAAAATATATTTTATTAGTAATCTTTAAAGTTATGCTTCATATTGTATACTCCTAAGGGAATCATATAAAAAATACATTTAATATATGAATAATATTATTTTTATTACTTCATTAAGTAGATTTTAACCATAAATAATACTTAGTGTAGGTACAAATGAATGGAAGACGGACGATATTTCAAGTATGACATTTAGATTTCGTAACTACTTCTTAATCAAAAAAACGAAAAAATATTTTTACAATACCACAGGAGATATAAAAAGCTATCTTAAAATAAAAGCTTTGGACAACAGAGAATATTACAGATAAAATAATTTAAACTCATTTCTGTTAGTACCTGTACCTTACATAGTATAAATACTTCACCTAATCAGAAATTACGTTTTAAAATTTTTAATCTGTAATCATATTTAAAGAATCTTTAAATTATCTATAATAAATATAATAGATATCATAAGGCTATTATCCTGAGTACTGGCGTACAATTTTGGCCCACTGTTGAGGGAAGTTTCTTTGTACGTAAGATAGGGTCCGTTGTATTTGCTTGGTCTCTTGGGGCGTACATTGCGGACAGGCGCCTCTAAGAACCAGCGGTGCTAATGCTGGGAACAAAAATATTATATTACATTTTTATAACACAAATTTAAATTATAAATTCTTTTTTTTTGAGTTTTGAACCTAATATAGCTCTTATCTATATTATTTTCTAATTAATTAAAACTCACACTTAGATCAAACAAAACTTCGATTCTACTTTATTAAGATTTAGAAGGCCGTAAAAAAAAGTTTCTATATTATTTCCGTAAAAAAACCGCTATTCGGTTTTAAAAAACGAGTATATCTATTATGTTAATACTGAGCATCACTAAAAGAAATAATACGCGAACTGTCTGTCTGTAAAACTAGTAAACGGTAATTTACTGTAATAGTTCTCAAATGTTTATGTAAGTGAAGGTAAGGAGGAAGTGTAGTCTTAAATATCAAATAGAAATGATCAAGGGCGCACATTTTATTGCTATTTATATCCATAAAACCTGTGTATCATATTTTACAATGGACAATAAGATTAATAAACAATATTTTTTTTACAAGGATAAAAATATTTCAAAAAGATATAAACAAAATAAAATATCTTTCTTATTATTTTAGTTACAGTTATAAATAGGTACTTGATTGCATCATATTTATTCAGCCATAAAGCTCTTTGGCAATGTTTTCGTGTCACCAATTGGTTTTTTACCGCTTTCTATTATAAACGATAATGGTTTTTTAAAATATATTGTTTGAGAGACACTTACAATCTGTATATTATTAATAATGTAATAAAAAATGATTGGCATTACACTTTAAACTTTTGAAGCAGAACATAAAACATATGATGAAATTATTTAATTTATGGCTTTTATTCGATAAATATCAGCCCTATTAAGAGTTTCTTTTTTAAATTATCATATTAAATGCTGTTTAAGAACTTTTTGTTTTTTCTTTATGTTGATACTATCGTATTCAAAGTATTTATGAATGAAAAACCGGAAACTGTATTTGTTTTGACGAAGCTTATAAGCATTGAGGATAACAGTACTTGATAATGTACTTACTTTTTAATCGTTTTCCAATAGGGTCGCACGGGGCCTCGCCGAGCGCGCATTTTAATTGTCGTTGTATAAAACGCTTGTCATTGAGGGCGTCCTCAAGCGCGGTGTCCGATACAGCTGGCCGCTGTGTCTCAGCGCAACAGAGAGCGGCCATTGCGAATATTACTACGACGTGTGACAGCTGAAATTATGTTAAAGATCCATTATATTCGTATTACATATAAAAGGAGGTTTACATATATCATTTTCAATCAATAGAATCTATTCCAATGAATTCAATTAGTTTGTAAACTAGAATCCCGCATCGATGTTAAATAATGTCAAGACAATGACCAGATTCTCATTCTTTCTTTTATTGTTAATATCAAATAGAAATAATAAAAAAAAACATACTATTATCTATTGGCTCTTATATAAATATAATAAATTGGTCAGAGATTACGTCACTTCCTAAAAATGACGTCATTGATTGTAATGTCTAGTTTTGAGATATAATTTGAGACGTTTATATTAAAATTTAGTTTATATAATGTAAGTCGGCCCGTGCGCCTCTCACTGGCACTAATGTACGCTACAATTTGATTACGCAACCGGAGATTTAGTTCTTAAAATTAAATATTTTTTGTAATTATTTATGTTACAATACAAATTACAGGAACTTTTTACTCGTTTTTACTTTATTATCAAATGCAAAGCGGAAGTGTTTCATACATTTTATGATTGGTGCTCGATGTAATTTGAATTTTAAGTCCAACTTAGAAATTAGTGTCACATTAAGTTTTAATAAAATACATATTCAACAAAGATAGACGTCAGGAAACAATAATTACTGAAGTAAACAAATGCGTTTTTTTATCAACTTTTCTTTATTAGAATTTCCTTGACAATACACTATTTACAGCCTTCATAATAAAAATTATTATTATGAAGTCAAAAATACTAAATATTAATTATAATAATGGGATCTAAGACTCTCGCGAGTCCTCATTTAAATGAAACTAATATTTCTCACGAGATGTCATGTCGCGTCTCGTCTGTCCGTGATCACTGACAAGTAACCGAAACGTCGGGAGCATGTAGTTTATAAAATAATAAAATACGCGGAGTAATCCGAATAATATAAGTTGTAGATTAATATGTATATAAAATATATATTGTCGCTTGTATATTTTATGTTCTCTCCAAATTATTTATCGCGAGCATCTTAGTACGTGTGATTCAGAACAATACGTTGTTTAAACGTCGCCATTTGAATAACATTGGGTTGTGTTATGACATATATATGTATATATGAATATATTTGTTTCCTATATATGTATCACGAAGATTTAATTTCCTCTCCCCTCAATAGAACTTATAGCGTACATACTTTATAAAGCTGAACGCAGTTTCGAAAATTCAATAGATATTTATAAATTGATAAACAAAAAGTTCTTATAAAAAGAGGTTTAATATCATTGATTTAAAACACTATCTATATGTTAGATACTGGCTGTATACAATCATTCTACTGTCGTGTGACCAAAACAACAAGGAAACGACAGGAAAAGTCAGTTTATTATATATTTTGGGACCTTCAACACAAACCAGCCTGGCCATGAAACACAAAACAGATGATTAACACAATTCCATATTGAGGATAATTACGAATACAATTATAAAATATTTACAATTTTTCACAAACCTCCGCGCTGCCCTTAGGCCTTAACCCACATGTCGTAACTTTATATACTACGTCACTTGTATGGGATAAAAATATTAAGCATGTTTGCAAAAGTTACGCATTTTTTAAGAGTCCGTTGATGTCTTTTGTATGATAGCTTTGTATGATAAATAATTGCCATAATATATAATTGTAAAAATTTATTGCACTTTTTTCCACTGAAAATGTAATAAAAACTGCACCGTTTTCCAGATTACTACACAAATTGTCCGTCACAGAAAGCCATATTATACATGGCTAGGACTTTCAAAAGAAATTTATAACAATTATAAGAAAATGCATCAGTATTGTTAAAAAGAACTTTCGACACACAATATAGTTCATAGTCATGTTTACTATAGGTATATTTTAACGTATTTATTACGTATATAGCTAGGAGCTCACCTGCATCGTTGACTTTTACTTCACAGTGTGACCCGAATCCAGACGATTTCTAAGACTTGTGTACAGAACGTTGCACAGAAGGCGAATGAATGCCAATCACGACCAGCCGCCAAGCGATGGCGTAACAACTGGTTGGGTAACCCTCCCGCCGGCCCGGGAGGTGTATACGTTACATAAATAAAACGCAGCTCCGGCATACATTCATATATTTCTATATTAAATCAACAAGATACATATACAGCTTCATATATTAAATTATATAAAACAACATCATTGATACATTAACATATATTAGGTGTAATGTTCACAAACAGTTTACATTAAGCTTTCACAGTGGTTTACATGTTTACATTGAAATTAGAACGTCTTTAGTTTCCTTAGTATGAGTTACCAGCGTGATTATCTTTTGATATATGGTTAACAGGCCGAAAATACTTAGCATAATTATGAATACAGTCATAGTTGTTCTAAAATAGCGTAATTAATTTGTTTATCGCGTGTTACAGTAAGGATTTATACAGTTAGTGGAGTCTGTGGGTGTCTGCTTCGTCAATTATCCATACTGTCTCACAATCTTGGCCCACTCCCACGGGTAGTTCCTTTGCACGAAAGCTAGAGTTCGTCTTATCTGCCGCGTCTCCTGAGACGAACATTGAGGGCACGAACCGCGGAGCACGAGGGGCGCGAGAGCTGACAAATATTAAGTGTAATCAATACGCTTGTTTTTGTATATAATTATTTAAAATTATAGATTTCGTTTAAACAGTCCCAAAAAGGAATCTGAAACTGAAACAGATTATAAAAAAAAGGTTGATCATATTGGCAGAATATTATAAACAGTCATGTCATTATCTCCTCGATGTGTATGTGAATCCTATATATAAAAACTCCTTCGTCCGTTTTTACCGACAATGAGTTCATTAAACCAATGATTTGGCAAACAGCGGGGCTTCGATGTTGGTTGTGATGATATGATAATATTCTTCTCATATAAACAGTTACATTTGTTATTCTGTGTAAAGAGACAAACTTAAAATCATAAATAAAACTCGTTGTAAATTTTATATATATAATGATTTTTCCTCAACAGTTTCTTCGAATGCAGGTTTGGAACGTAG